>JAXCGZ010005820.1:40000-77500 GCA_037179515.1 Halocaridina rubra
AATAAAAATAAATAATAAAAAATATATAAAAATAAAAAAATAAAAAATAATAAAAAATAAATAATTAAAAATAAATAAATAAAAATAAATAATAAAAAATAAATAATAAAAAATAAATAAATAAATAAAATAAATAAATAAATATTATATAACTATATAAAGAACAAATAAAAAAAAAACACCAAAAAAAATCCATAATTACCGCATCAAAGGTCTGCCATTATTTCATATGCATCGGGAAGAGGAGCAAGAGAATGAGATGCCAAATGCCAAAGGTTGACATATTGCATGGCACTCACGTGGCACTATGACCTTAACCCTCAGCACCGAACATAAATCAAAAGTTGCTTACACATCTAAACAGGTCTGTGTCATTGTGTACGTGCAAGCGTATGCGTAAACATATGTTTATATGGCAACGCTCGTGCGCACACACACAGACACACATGCACACACACGCACACCCAAGTGAATGCAAACATACACATATAAATATAAAATTATATATATATATATATATATATATATATATATATATATATATATATATATATATATATATATATATATATATATATATATATGAATCACTAGTTACACCGCCTTGGCACAGTAATTATGTGTCTTAGGTTCGAGTCCCGGTCAGGGGTAAAATAGGATTCATGTTTTCACCTACTTTAATGTGTTTATTTGATATATATATATATATATATATATATATATATATATATATATATATATATATATATATATATATATATATATATATAGAGAGAGAGAGAGAGAGAGAGAGAGAGAGAGAGGGAGAGAGTTATGACAATTCAAACCTTACTGCTGTTACTAAAATTATAACTTCTAGAACTACTATTATCTCAGTAAATACTACTGCATCTACTATTACTACTACTACTGCTACTGTAATAATAATAATAATAATAATAATAATAATAATAATAATAATAATAATAATAATAATAATAAAAATAATAATAAGTATTATTATTATTATTGTTATTATTATTGCTATAATTATTATTATTATTATTATTATTATTATTATTATTATTATTATTATTATTATTATTATTATTATTATTATTATAACAGTATATAAAGAAGTAGATAAATAGATAAATAAATGAAATAATAATAGAAGAACAGACAAACAGGCGACAAACAATCTCCCATCATCACAGAGGAGAGATGAAAGGGAAGCGCCTAACTATGATCATTAACTTACTTAATGTCATTAATGATCATCGTCAACAATATACGCTTCGGATGAGACACATTATTCGTGGGAAATTTTAACTTTAATCATGATGATTCATATTGTTTTCCTCCTCTCTCTCTCTCTCTCTCTCTCTCTCTCTCTCTCTCTCTCTCTCTCTCTCTCTCTCTCTCTCTCCGCCATTATGAGTGCATCACCTTGAAACACAAACAAATTATATATATATGTGTGTGTGTGTGTGTGTGTGTGCGTGTGTGTGTGTATTTCGAGAAGTTAGCTGAATTATATGTAGGCTTTAAATGTAACATAAGCAGGCTTTCCAAGGCTTTGTCGTCAGCCCTAGGTTAATTAAAACTTCTATTCATTCAAAATAAGGACCCGTGGTAGCTCAATAGTAGGGTGCGCGAGTCGGTAAGCGATTTAAAAGAAGGGTTCGATCCCATCAGTGGGCGTTAGGATGACAGTCCAGCTTTAATCCCCCCCCCCTTGTGGTCTCCCGTATTCGAATAGGGAATGCAAGTGACATAGATAAGTGCTCTAAATTAACAACCTGAATAAAGAGTTCTGTTGCCTCAATGGAGGAATGTATATGTATAAACCTTTTATATATATAATATATAAACCTTTATTTCCATTATACAATGGGTATTCGTCAGCCAGGGCAAGCCCCAACCCCCCACTGTGGTGCCCAACCACAGCAGTAACCTGCCAGTAAACAGCTTAAACTCTCGGTTTTGGACGGGAACCGATCTCTCGACCTCGTGAATGCGAAGCCAGCGCGTTACCACTGTACTAGCCAAAGGCTAGTAAGAAGTTACCCTTCTTCTTCTTCTTCTTCTTCTTCTTCTTCTTCTTCTTCTTCTTCTTCTTCTTCTTCTTCTTCTTCTTCTTCCGTATACTGTCTCCTATAGATTTATCACTAGTTTCTTCTTTTGTTTATTCTCGTTCTTCCTCACCTCCTCATGCATGCACTGTGGCACTGATGCCATATAACAGACCTTAAAGAATAAAGAGTGACACCAGAACCCTCCATAACATGCACTGTGATAGGTGCCACAATTAATCCCTATTGGAAAGTCTCCGTGGCAAAATGGTAGCGCCCGCGACTCTGAGGCGGCAGGTCGAGGGTTCGCGCCCCGTCACGGACTGAGGTTAGTAAGGGCATACACTCAGGGCAACGATGACATCTGCCAAAACAAGTCCTTCGCAAGAAGGCAACCGTCCTGGCCCTAAGTCGAAAAGGGAGTTCGTGACGTAAAACCGAATCCTGGAAAGAGGGGATACACAGACATGTTGCAACTGAAGGAATAAGGTTGGACACTCTTCCTAACGCCCAGCGGTGGGATCGAATCCACGCTAGTCTCTTCCCGACTCGTGCATCTACCACTGAGTTACCGCTGCCCAACCAAGATGTTCTTGCGAAGTGAAGCAATGGCCGTGGGCGGGTGGTAACGCAAGCTATTTTGATTAGTCAGGTCATCGGTTCGAGACTCACGACGGTCTGAGATTAGAAAGGGCATTCATTCAGGGTAACGGCCTCACTACCCAAACCAAAGTCCTTCGAAAAAAGGTACCGTTCAAGCCCTTAATATAAAATGGAGTACGTGACGTAAAACCAGATCACTCTTGTGATGAGAAGAAATACAAGCCAAAACGGGGTCTTGAACTCATGAGGTAATAATGGGGTGATTGGGATTCGGTTTTACGTCACGATCTCCCTTTTCTACTAAAGGCTAGGACGGTTGCTTTATTGGGAAGGACTTGTTTTGGCAGATGTAATCGTTACCCTGAGTGTATGCCCTTACTAACCTCAGTCCGTGACAATAATCATGGAGAAACCGAAATAAAGTTAAAATACTGAAAAAGTGTAATGCATTATTACATAAATCACAATTAGTACCCATTCGAAAGGGGGAGGACGCAAACATGTTGATGTTGGGGGATTGAAGCTTTATATATTTCTTAGCGCCCTACAGTGGGGTTAAATTCGCGGTAATCATTTCCCGACATGGGCTCTTTACCAATGAGCTACCGCGGTCCCCTAAGACCATGAATAGTAGAGCATGAAATATATATTAATGGCTATAATTATGCAAATTATTCCAGTGCATGACTAAATCATGTGCATAGTGATAATTATATCAAGGAATTATATCTGTTAACTATCTAATTATTCCCCACTTCCTCCTCCTTTTCTACTATCTAATTTCCCCCCTCCTCCTTTTCTACTAAATTTCCCCCCTCCTCCTTCTACTATCTAATTTCCCCCCTTCCTCCTTTTCTACTGTCTAATTTCCCCCCCTTCCTCCTTTTCTACTATCTAATTTCCCCCCTTCCTCCTTTTCTACTATCTAATTTCCCCCCCTTCCTCCTTTTCTACGATCTAATTTCCCCCCTTCCTCCTTTTCTACTATCTAATTTCCCCCCTTCCTCCTTTTCTACTATTCTAATTTCCCCCTTCCTCCTTTTCTAATATCTAATTTCCCCCCCCCTTCCTCCTTTTCTACTATCTAATTTCCCCCCTTCCTCCTTTTCTACTATCTAATTTCCCCCCTTCCTCCTTTTCTACTATCTAATTTCCCCCCTTCCTCCTTTTCTACTATCTAATTTCCCCCCTTCCTCCTTTTCTACTATCTAATTTCCCCCCTTCCTCCTTTTCTACTATCTAATTTCCCCCCTTCCTCCTTTTCTACTATCTAATTTCCCCCCTTCCTCCTTTTCTACTATCTAATTTCCCCCCTTCCTCCTTTTCTACTATCTAATTTCCCCCCTTCCTCCTTTTCTACTATCTAATTTCCCCCCTTCCTCCTTTTCTACTATCTAATTATCCCCCCTTCCTCCTTTTCTACTATCTAATTTCCCCCCTTCCTCCTTTTCTACTATCTAATTTCCCCCCTTCCTCCTTTTCTACAATCTAATTTCCCCCCTTCCTCCTTTTCTACTATCTAATTTCCCCCTTCCTCCTTTTCTACTATCTAATTTCCCCCCTTCCTCCTTTTCTACTATCTAATTTGCCCCCTTCCTCCTTTTCTACTATCTAATTTCCCCCCTTCCTCCTTTTCTACTATCTAATTATCCCCCTTCCTCCTTTTCTACTATCTAATTTCCCCCCCTTCCTCCTTTTCTACTATCTAATTTCCCATCCTTCCTCCTTTTCTACTATCTAATTTCCCCCTTCCTCCTTTTCTACTATCTAATTTCCCCCCTTCCTCCTTTTCTACTATCTAATTTCCCCCTTCCTCCTTTTCTACTATCTAATTTCCCCTTCCTCCTTTTCTACTATCTAATTACTCCCTTCCTCCTTTTCTACTATCTAATTTCCCCCTTCCTCCTTTTCTACTATCTAATTTCCCCCCTTCCCTCCTTTTCTACTATCTAATTTCCCCCCTTCCTCCTTTTCTACTATCTAATTATCCCCCCTTCCTCCTTTTCTACTATCTAATTTCCCCCCTTCCTCCTTTTCTCCCCTTCTCTCCCACAAAGAAGGGAAAAAATGAAATGGAAAAAAAAGTATAATTTTAGTGAGAGTAGTGAACTCAAATTAATAATATTTCATTAATAATTAAATGTTATTAAGTACGATGATAATTACACAATGAGGAAGTTCGGTTTTACGTCACGAACTCCCATTTCAACTAAGGGCTAGGACGGTTGCCTTCTTGCGAAGGACTTGCTTTGGCAATGTAATCGTTACCCTGAGTGTATGCCCTGAGGAAGTAATTAAATTCAAAAGAGAATCAGCCCTCAAAGGAAAGTAATTAGTATTCATACGTCATTATGCGTGACAATTAGTCCCCGTGCAAATGAGGGTGGACACAGATACACATGCTGTAGCTGAGAGATTAGAATGGGATACCCTTCCTAACACCCAGCGGTAGGTAGGATTGAATCCGCGTAATCTAACGCGAAGGAAAATAATTATTATGGATTCGGTTTTACGTCACGAACTCCCTTTTCTACTAAGGGCTAGGACGGTTGCCTTCTTACGAAGGACTTTTTTGGCAGATGTAATCGTTACCCTGAGTGTATGCCCTTACTAACCTCAGTCCGTGACGGGGCGCAAACCCTCGACCTGCCGACACAGAGTCGCAGACGCTACCATTTTGCCACGGAGACTACGAAGGAAAATAATTATTATAATAATGAATTTTTTTTTACTGAAAATTAATATCATTAATATAATTTCTATAGATAAATAATGGATGACATACGGAGAGAGAGAGAGAGAGAGAGAGAGGAGAGAGAGAGAGAGAGAGAGAGAGAGAGAGAGAGAGAGAGAGAGAGAGAGAGAGAGAGAGAGAGAGAGAGAGAGAGATTTAGACTAGGAATATTACATTATAAAACAAACAGACAAACTAATACAACAGACGATGAACATGTGAACTTTCTTTAAGGTCAGTACCAAGACGAGAAAGTACCAAGACGAAGGAAAAGAAAAAAGTTAAGGACAAGGCAGAGATGAGGTAATGTCACAAAGAGGAAAACGACAGACAGAAAAAACAGTGAAACAAAGATGCCCTGAACCGTTTTGTGTCACTATTAGTCCTAATTCGTAGTGGGATCGAATCCGCTTTAGTCGATTCCTGACTAGCATATTATATCATTGAGCAAGCGATACAAATGTATGCATATTAATCGAAAGAATTGTATTTGCTGCGGCCGCCCTGGCCGGGTGATAGATCTTGTCTATCTGTTTATGAGTATATGTAGAGAGGATATACTACAAATTAGAAAAATTACTTGATAATAATAATAATAATAATAATAATAATAATAATAATAATAATAACAATAATAATAATAATAATAATAATAATAATAATAATAATAATAATAATAATAATAATAATAATAATAACAATCATAATAATAATAATATTATTAATAATAATAATAACAGTAAAAGCAAGCCTTAGAGTAATATTAAATTTTCCACTAATTTAGACAAGCACTGAATTAGTACTGAGTATACAGGTAGTTGCTAAGTAAACGTAGAACAAAGATTATCGGCCTCTTATCGTGATATCGCCATTGTTGGCATGATATGAATAATTAAAAAAGTCATGCAAAGGCACTTGCATGAGTGCTTCTCTCTCTCTCTCTCTCTCTCTCTCTCTCTCTCTCTCTCTCTCTCTCTCTCTCTCTCTCTCTCTCCAAGATTCTTTGGTTAATAAAATGATATTCAGTCTCTCTCTCTCTCTCTCTCTCTCTCTCTCTCTCTCTCTCTCTCTCTCCTCTTCTCTCTCTCTCTCTCTCTCTCTCTCTCCAAGATTCTTTGGTTAATAAAATTATATTCTCTCTCTCTCTCTCTCTCTCTCTCTCTCTCTCTCTCTCTCTCTCTCTCTCTCTCTCTCTCTCTCTCTCTCTCTCTCTCTCTCTCTCTAAGCTTTCATACTTAATGTGAGAGAATATTGCAATATTCATTTAATATACCAATATAAGACTGGTAGATGACGCTGAAAGTGGGTAAATAAAGAGATAAGGAGATATCTATACTAGCTGAAATGGCAGGTTACAATACATGTAAACAATAGATAAAAAATAGACAAAAAAGGCGGGTAGGCAAACAGATTGTAGAAAGGCTGAGAAACAGATAGACACAAAGACAATATTCATTCTGAGGGGAAGGTAGGAATACTTACCCCGTGTTCTCCTGCGTGTCGTATAAATAACTTAAATGAGGTGGAGGGAGGGGCTTGAGAATCCCCTCCTCTGTATTTTCGTTCAGCAAAGAGTCAAGATATTTGGCTTTGACTCAGCCACCCCTCTCATAGGGGGAAATATAGCTCTTGTATAGAGATAGATAGGAATATGAAATATCACACGCATAAACACTCGTACACACACATTCATACACGCACGAACACACACATACACACAAATAAAAAAATACTTTCTTATTTCCCATAACAATGTGTAAACAACATCGCTCTGGATTCTAAAGCTTTCACAGAGTATAATAACAATGATGATCATTATCATAATGACGATGCGATCATATTTTCAACACTTCAAGTAAATAGATATTATCTCTGGTTGACAGGAATCTCTCTCTCTCTCTCTCTCTCTCTCTCTCTCTCTCTCTCTCTCTCTCTCTCTCTCTCTCTCTCTCTCTATTTGGCAGTCTAGAGACTTCAAAATTCATTGTAAGTATTTTGTATTCTTCAAAAATCTACTTATGTTTTTGTATCAAGTTCTGATATTGTAATTTTTTTTTTAATAATTTCTCTCAAAATTCATCTACGGAACTCTGTCATACATATAGCTCAACTTTCACTATTCTTAAATTTAGAAAACAAAATATATGAAAAATGAAATATCTTTAAAATTTTTACGTACATTTATTTTCTATTTCTATTTCAATATATTCTCAATTGATGAAAAAAATATACATCGATGATAGAGAGAGAGAGAGAGAGAGAGAGAGAGAGAGAGGAGAGAGAGAGAGAGAGAGAGAGAGAGAGAGAGAGAGAGAGAGAGTAATGTAAATCGGTGGAAATTAATAATTTATGAGCAGGCATCTCGCCGATTTTTCCGCTAGTTTAACTCATCATGCTATATCGAACTTGTATTATTATCATCTCTCTTGTATATAATTAATAGATTTCACTTTTCAAGCCAAATCGAACGCCAAGTGAAGCTATAAAAGGCAGATTCGTCGGTCTATTTTCGTATCATTTTTTCCGTCTCTCATAGTGAACGCTACACGGGGAGCATTTTCTGATTACGTCATCACGAGGAAAATCTTACTTTTTCGTCCAAAGTGGAAGACACTGGTTATGACGAGCTGAAACATTTAATCGGTTTAACGGTTTATTACTCCAAAACATAGTGACACTGTGACCTAACATAGCATTTTCTAATGATGTCTTAATGAGGAAAACGTACTTTTTCGTCCTAAGTGGAAGATGGTGCTTATGACAAGCTAAAAGATTTAATCAATTAAGTGGTTTATAATTCCATAACGTAGTGATATTATGTCCCAATGAGGCAAATTCCAGTGACATCATAAATAGGAAAAACTACTTTTTCGTCCTAAGTGGAAAACACTGATTATGGCAAATAAAAGATTTTACCTGTCCAGCACTTTGATAACTCCAAAACGTAGTCATATTATTACCAAAGATTTGGGTATTTCTAACCATTAATGCATACATTGTTATTATTTGGTGTATATCTGTATCATATGGTACAGAAGATAGTACCGTCAAAGGCAATACAAGATTAAAGTCACGTTGATTTAATAATTCTGGAATCTACAGTTATCACCTTTTCTACTGAAAATACTGCATTTAGAGCTACAGAATGCTGATAATCAAGGCAGAATGAGAATGTTATATAAACTATTAATAGCATACTAAATACATTAAATATACCTCCAAATGGAGTGACTTTACTATATTTTATTATCTTGGGTCAAAAGTGACAAAAAGAATTAAATTTTTTTCAAATCAGTGTCTTCTTCTTTTTCTTCTTCTACTACATCTTTTCCCACTTTTATGTGGGGTCGATGTTTCTGGCCAGTGTTCTCCATATGTTCCTGTCCCATACCTCATAACCCATCAAACCTTTAGACCTCAGGTCGTCACTGATGCAATCCATCCACCTAGGCTTTGGTCTCCCCCTCCAACTCCCACCCTGTATATCCATTTCCATCACCCTCCTCCCAACATACTGTCCATCCCTCCTAACGACATGACCATACCATCTTAGTCTAAGCCCATGAAATAATATGCATTAGACAAAATGAAAATAATACTCAAATAACTTATTAACAGTAACAAATGTGAGTGTGAGAAGACAATAGAGAAAAAGCAATGATTTAATACCTTAACCACGGTCGGGCAATATCAACGACTTCATCCTCATAGACTATCAAATGACATGAAAATCTGTAATACTCGAGGCTTGATGTCAACCAGTGAGGTACTTCACGAACTGGACTTCGCACAAGTACAAAATTCGTGACGTCCACTGCTGGAAAAAGAAATAAAAAACAAAAATAACTTTATAATATGCACAAGACAATGTTCATACTTGAATATATAATACTAATGGTAAGTATAAAAGGAAATTCAGAAAAGAATTTGGAATATTTGGAATGAAGGGATTCTGTGTCAGTACTAGGATACTACAACGGAATTTAACATATAAAGAAATCATATTTTGAGAGTAGGTTTACGTTATTTCAGGTAATGACCTCATGTACAGGCTGGTCTCTGGTCGCGAGACGGTTGCCAGGTGATGATTTTCTGAATACAAGACATCGGCACAACAGGTAAGAGGAAAAATTATCGTGATAAATTTTTTTTTTTGTTAATGGTAAAATTAAAATGTAATTTTTCCACGTAATAAATTCAAAGGGCAGAGTATTTTTTTTTTCTAAGTTTCCATATATTCTTAAAGCATTTTTAGGTTCTAATTTTCTTAATACTGTCCGTGCTATCTTAAAAAAAAAAAAAGAATAACCGACTGTGCACGCATATACACTCCCACACACAAACACATACGCCTACTTGCCAACCGGAACGCGTGAAGGAATTGCTTCCATCAGTGGGTTGGAATCCTGATTGGCATCTCATTAAAAGTTCAAATGACCAAATAACCAGTCCTTTGAAACCCTGTTATCATCGTCGTTCTTTTAATCATCATCATCATTATTATTATTATTATTATTATTATCATTATTATTATTATTTTACTGTTATTGTTATTATTATTATTTTTCATTATTATCCTAATTATTATCATTACTATTATTATTATTATTATTATTATTATTATTATTATTATTATTATTATTATTATTATCTTACTGTTATTATTATTATTATTATTATTATTATTATTATTATCATTACTATTATTATCATTATTATCCCACAAAAGTAATCATTTATATTTCAGAAAACTGAAATAACCTTGACCTAAAACACGCAAATTATATTAAGTTCGTAACATTTGCTTTGCCAAGACGTGGGCAGTCTTACTACAGAGAGATTATGAGCTTTACTAATATGATTGGCGCAATGACTTTGCTGCAAAAACATCCAATCAAATAAAGTTTTATCAAGTAGACTTTGATGCTGAATTTCTTAAATCATCGTGTAATGATGCCAGTAGTGATATACTGAGTTGCATGACTTATACATTTTTTGTCCATTTTCTCTTTTTCTTTTCCTCACCTTGTTGCATCTCCAGCTGGAGTCAATTGGTGTATCGTCTTTGGCTTTTTCTAGTGGGGCTTGTTGCTTGGCTTTTGTTAATAATAATAATAATAATAATAATAATAATAATAATAATAATAATAACCATAAATATAATAATAATAATAATAATAATAACAATAACTATAATAATATTAATAATAATAATAATAATAATAATAATAATAATAATAATAATAATAATAATAATAATAATAATAAGACGTATTGATAAACAGATTAATGAATTCAGGAAAATAATAAATACATGAATAAAAACGCTATTGCTTAATCCTTCAAGAACACCAAAAATTCCTTGTGTGTATAAACGTAATTACAGTGGATTTCTTGTTTAATATAATATGTACGTCGTTTTCCTTTGTGTAACATAACGTCATCTCTACCTTGTCCTTAACCTTTTTCTTTTCATTCATCTTGGTGTTTTCTCGTGCACGGGCACTTAATGATGAGGGCAGTTTTTGCCTGTCCCGGCGTCACACTCATAAAAAAAAAAAAAAAAAAAAAAAAAAAAAAAAAATATATATATATATATATATATATATATATATATATATATATATATATATATATATATATATATATATATATATATATATATATATATATATATATATATATATATATATATATATATATTTATAGGTTACAAATCTGAAAGATGAAGACCTAAAATGAAGGCTAACCTAAAGTATATTAGAATATCAACATATGGACTGGTTGACGGACGAAATCACAAAGGAGTTACCGTCTGCGGATGATATTGTGATCTGTAGCGAGAGTAGGAAACAGGATCGAGGCCAAGCTTGGAGAGGTGGAGGTATGCACTGGAATGAATAGGAATGACAAGTTAGCATGAGCAATGCAGTATATGAATGTGAGTGAGAGGGAGGGCGGAGAAACAATGAGGTTGCAATGTGTAGAGGTGGCAAAGAAGGATGAGTTTAGGTATTCTGGGTCAACCATTCAAAGCACTGGAGAATGTGGTAGAGAAGTGAAGAAGAGAGTGCAGGCAGGATAGAGTGGGTGGAGGAGAGTGACAGGAGATATATGTGATAGAAGGGTACCTGCAAGAGTAAAAGGTAAAGTATAGAAGACTGTAGTAAGACCAACTATGATGTACGACTTAGAAGCAGTCCCAGTAAAAAAAAAAGATATAAAATAAAATAAAATATGCAGAGCTGGAGGTGTCAGATATGAAGATGCTGCAGTTTTCTCTGGGTGTGACGAGAATGGACAGAATAAAGAACGAGTATATTAGATTTACAGCGCAGGATGGACAATTAGGGGACCTTGTGAGAGAGGCTAGAGCCAGACTGAGATGGTTTGGGCATGCATTGACGAGGGACGAGGAGTACGTTTGGAAAAACAGCTAAGGATAGAATTCCCAGGCGGAAGGGGAAAGAGGTAGACCAAAGAAGAGATTTATGGATGTTGTGAGGGAGGACATGAGGGTGTATGGTGTGACAAATGAGGACGCAAGGGATAGAGTGATATGGAGACAACTGATCAGTTGTGGCGACCCCTGACGGAAGAAGACGAATAATGAACGTAATAAGTAAATAGATTAATTAAAGAGACATATATTATATAAAGCGAAGTTGAGAAAAATGAAAGAAAAAATAACTATGCAAAAATACAAGCACTGTTTATGTGATACAATTGGTTCCCGTGGGGGTGATCAAAGACGTGTTGGAGCTAAGGGATTAAGGCTGGATTCAAACACTTACAGCAGACATGATTCAGACATTCTTACCCTCAAACAATTCAATCTAATTTTCATTTGAACTAACAATGAAATTATTTTACTTAAAAGGATTTTTTTTATTACAGTCTCTCCTATTCACCATCACCTGGTTTTCTATGTACGCGATTTGGTTGTTTACAGAAAACGAAGATGCCACATGGAGAGGGCAACTACACTAAATCTTTAGAGGTATCTGCTGAAATGCGTTCCTTTGGATATACTGCATCTAATTTGATATATTTAAGCTGAAGTCACTCATTAAGTAATAAAAAACATCAATAATAATAATAATAATAATAATAATAATAATAATAGTAATAATAACTAAAACATATTTATGCTTTATGTGTTACTATTAATTACCAGACGGCAATCGAGGCTATGATAGTTTTTTTGGTAACTTTAGTTCCTAAATTATATTCTTTGATAGCTATAGTCATTTAAACAAGATAAAATTTTGCGTAATTCATTCCAAAATACTATATTCTGACATGAAGTTTATAACACACGAATGAAAAAAATAAAAAGTTCACCCTCACTTAAATATTAAATTGTATTCTTGCACACACACACACACACACAAAAACTAATATTTGTTGTAAGACGAGACTGTTCATATTAAAGGAAAAAAATTGAGAACTTTTTCGTGAGGAAGAGAGAGAAGCTGCCGTCCAGATTCTGCCTTGAGGGAAATCTAGAAGAGTTGCCAGACGTGGAGCCTCACACCACATTACCTAATTTTTTGTGTAAACTGGGGAAAGCTCTTAAGCCGTTTTACCTGATCCTGTGGTTCTATATATTGTTAAAAACAGTATCCTTCCCATTTATATTAACTAGTTAGTTAGTTTGATACACGAAAAAATTGAATAATAAAAGAAAAAAAAATTACCAAATACCCACCTGTCAACAGTACTGAGTTAAGTTGCCAAGTAGTACAGCAGTCCTATTTCTTCATTTTTTTTGCTTTTCTTTTAGCTTTCTCGTTTGCTATTTTGTTATTTTGTATATATATTGAGTTAAATGTAAAGTCTAAATCCCGTGATAACATATCTTGGTTAGCAAGTCAGTTTATCAGTTAGGAAGAATATATAACAGAAACAGGTGGGTGCCACCTCGAACACAAATTCGAATTTTCCTTCAGGTTTGACTTTTGTTTTTCTTTTTCTTTTTATACTTAAATTACCATGGTCAAGTTTTTAAGTTAAGATGTGTGTTACCAGAAGGGAGACAAACTGAGTCACTAAATAGCACTTATATGGAGATATAAAAATTCTGTGTGAAGGTAAATTAGAAGTTTTTCTCTTTTCTTTTTTTTTTCCTCTTTCTCGTCTTCTTTCTATATTCTGTGAGAGGGAGAACATAAAAATGAAGCCATCTCTGTCCCAAACCTCTCCCACCCATGGGTCGGGAGAAGGGGTAGTCATCAGAGGACTTAAACAGAGAATCAAGAAGTTAGAGGAAATGGTTACAAGCCTTGATGATAAAATTCGGAATATGGATGGAGAAATGAAAGAGAATGAAACACTCAGAGAACAAATAAGATCTTTGGAGGAAGCAAATAAAGCACAAGGGCAGGAGAGAAAGGAACTAGAAAAAAGAATAAAGAAGCTGGAAGGGGAAAAGAGTCAACTAGAATCTAGAATTTCTAATCAAGAAGATAAAAACAAACAGCTAAATGACAACCTAAAGGAATTAGATGTTAGTTCACTGCTATCTTCTGAGAGAGACGAGATTGCTGCTTGGAATGTTCAGATTAAGGAAAACATTGAACAGTTCAGAAAAGAGTTCCAGGAGCTGAATATGGAAAATGATGCCATGAAAACGTCCTTTGCTGATGCACTAAAGGGGAATGTGGCAGTAAAAGAGGCTGTAAAGGTGGTGACACTGGAAAACATACAAACAGTTGACTATAAAGAGACAGTAATCGAAAAAATGAAAGACGTTGTGATGGAAAGGGCAAACCCACTCATCAGACAGGCACTTGATAAGGAGAAGACAGTGGTAATCTCAGGCATAAGTGAATCCCAGGAGCCAACATGGCAGGGGAGACTTGAAGAAAATAAAGCTAACATTGTAGACCTGATAAGAAAGCTTGGAGTAGTATGTGGTCCTGAGGATATTGTAAACATACACCAACTAGGTAAATATTCGAGGGAAGGAAAGCCGAGACCAACAAAAGTAACCTTTGAGAGAGGGGAGACATGTAGGGAAATATTGTTGAGAAAAAAAAGTCTAAAAGACCTTCAAGAATGCAAAGAAGTGTTCATTAGATGATACAGAACACAGGAAGAGATGGGAAAGATCAAAAACTTGTTGCAAGAGGCAAGAAGGTTAAATGATGAAAGAAATGAAGAAGAGAAGAAAAATTTTCGTTACGGAATACTTCCAGACAAAGGGGAGATAAAGAAGATAATGACAGAAGATCAGGGGATGGGGCCTCATTAAGATTGTTATACACAAATGCTGATGGATTAGCTGGTAAGGCAGTAGAATTAAAAGATAGGATTCACAACAGTAAGGCAGATATAGTAGCAATTACAGAGACTAAGTTGAGTGAGGACATAAACAGTGTCACAGTTTTTCCTAAGGGCTTCAGAATACTAAGGGTCGAAAGATCTGAGAGGACTGGTGGAGGGATAGCACTGCTCATAAGTGAGAGGATTCAAGTTGAAGAGATAAACTTGGCTATAGAAAGTGAGTTCAGGGAATTTCTTGTTGCTCGCATAAATACTGGGTCAGAGAGCATTATAATAACTGTTGTATACAACCCACCAAGGAACCAAAATAGGCTTGAAATTTATGAGGAAAGTCATATAGGTACGATTGAAGTCATAAACTCAGTTGTTAACATGGCGCGGGAGAAAAAAATGTAGGATTTTGATTATGGGAGACTTTAATCATAAAGAGATAGATTGGATAAATCTTGACCCACACAGTGGTGAGGACTCCTTTGGGGCAAGATTCCTAGATTGCGTACAAGGGAATTTCCTACACCAACATGTAATGGAACCAACAAGAGCCAGGGGTGGGGATGAGCCATCACTACTTGATCTGGTGTTCACAGATAATGTGTTGGATATTGAAAATATTGAGTATGAACCACCAATTGGAAAGAGTGACCACTGTGTGTTGTTGATGGAGTATATCATTGAAGACATTCTTCCGGAGAGTAGAGGCACTGAGGACATGAGGAGGAACTATCAGAAAGGAGATTACATCAAAATGAATGAGCTTTTTGCAGTTATTGACTGGAGAACCTTATTTTACAACAAATCTGTACAAGAAATGTATGACATCTTTTGTGAGAAATATGGGAAGATAGTAGATTGCTGCATACCTGTCACCAAAGTAGGTGTAATTCATGCCAGAGAGAAATGGTTCGATAATGGGTGTAAAAGAGCTAAGGAGTGGAGAGACAAATGCTGGAAAAGGTATAGGAGGAGAAAAAACATAAATGCCTGGCAAACCTACAAAAGAGCAAGAAACGACTACCTAAGCAAAAGGAGAGAGGCAGAGAAAGATTATGAGAGGGACATCACCAGGAAGGCTAAAGAAAATCCCAAGCTTTTCCACAGCTTTATCAGAGGAAAACTGAAGGTAAAAGAACAGGTTTTAAGGCTAAAGAGAGCGGATGGAAGCATCACTGAGACGGACGAAGAGATCTGCAAAGAATTGAACAAGGAGTTTCAGTCAGTATTTACAGTAGAAAATACCCCACCCCCTCAGATTGCAGTGATAGAAGCTCAAGGGCAGGTATTAGAGAACATCAACCTTACAGCCACAGAGGTATGCAAAGCGCTGATGGATTTAGATGTTCATAAAGCTACAGGTCCTGATGACATATCCCCTCATGTGCTTAAAAAATGCGCAAACACAATATCAGTGGCACTAAGTATCATATTTAAGGAGTCATTGGAGTCGGGGGAGATTCCAAGATGCTGGAAACAAGCAAATGTGATACCTATCTTCAAAAAGGGAAGGAGGGATACGGCTCTGAACTATAGACCAGTTTCCTTGACCAGCATAGTTTGCAAACTTATGGAGAAACTACTAAGGAAACATATCTCTCTTCACTTGGAATCCTTCAACTTTTTGTCAGTGAGGCAACATGGCTTCAGAGAAGGAAGATCAACAGTAACAAACTTATTAGAATTTTATGATGAGGTAAGCCAAATCTTACAGGAAAGAGAGGGCTGGGCAGATTGCATATTCCTAGACTTCCAGAAAGCGTTTGACACTGTTCCACATGGGAGACTTATTAGGAAGCTGCAATCAATGGCTAGAATAGGTGGAAATGTCTTGGAATGGATAAAAACTTACTTAGAAGGAAGGGAACAGAGGGTTAGAGTAAGACACTCAGTGTCTGAATGGAGAAGAGTTAGTAGTGGAGTTCCACAGGGTTCAGTTTTAGGGCCACTTTTGTTCCTTGTATATGTAAATGACCTACCAGAGTCTGTAAATTCATTCATGAATATGTTTGCAGATGATGCAAAGATTGTGAAGAAAGTAAAAAACGAGAACAATGGTAGAGAACTTCAGGAGGATCTAAATAATCTGCATGAGTGGTCAGAAAAGTGGCTAATGAAATTCAATACCTCAAAATGTAAGGTAATGAGAATGGGTACAAGTGCAAGAAGGCCCAAGCTTGACTACTCGGTGGCTGGAGTACAACTTCAGGAGACAGAAAATGAGAGAGATCTAGGAGTAAACATATTGGCAGATTTGTCTCCAGAAATACATATAAATGGCGTAGTAAGGGCAGCATATGCATTCTTATCAAATGTAAGGGTAGCCTTCAGGCACATGGACAAGGAAATGTTCAGAAATATTTATGTAACCTATGTGAGGCCAAAACTCGAATATGCAGCCCCCTTTTGGAATCCGCACTTGAAAAAGCACATAGCTAAGCTTGAAAAAGTTCAAAGACATGCCACGAAACTGGTGCCAGAAATACGCAATCTCGGTTATGATGAGAGGCTGAGGGAATTAGACTTGCCATCACTCGAAGCTAGAAGAGTAAGGGGGGATATGGTGACAGTCTTTAAATTCCTTCATGGTTATGATAGAGTGGATAGGGATCGATATTTCGATATGGCTGGCTCTAGAACTAGAGGTCATAGTTTGAAGCTTCGGAAGAAAACTTGTTTGCAGGATGTAAGGAAATACTTTTTCAGTGTAAGAGTAGTTGATAATTGGAATTCGCTAAGCGAGGAGGTAGTTAATGCTACCTCAATCCATAGTTTTAAGGACAGGTATGATAAGTATCACTAAGTCTAAAAATGGAACCGATCAGGAGACGGGAAGATACGAGCTTTGGGCTCTTTCCCGTAAACACAATTAGGTAATCACAATTAGGTAATCACACACACACACAAGTGAATAAAGAAAATTTTGTTTGTCTCGGATATTATTTTTTTGAAATATATGAACAATTATGAATGCATAATATCATGATTGAGAAGACTACATTTTAAGCCCAAATGTAGTCAAAAAAATTATGAATGCATACTATCATGATTGAGAAGACTACATTTTAAGCCCAAATGTAGTCAAAAAAATTATGAATGCATACTATCATGATTGAGAAGACTACATTTTAAGCCCAAATGCAGTCAAAAAAATTATGAATGCATATTATCATGATTGAGAAGACTACATTTTAAGCCCAAATGCAGTCAAATGCTCTATATTTTCATTAAACAACATTCATTTTTAATATATAAATGTATTAATATATTTTTAATTCAGATTTAAATTATACAATTATTGGAAATATTAAAAATCGCCTCAGAAATCCAATTTGATATTTATTTCTTTTTAATGCAAGATCTCATAGCTTTAAAAAAAAAAAAATAAAACAATTAGATCAGGTTATAAAATAAGCCATTAGAATGTTCTTGATTCGAAATATGAATATTTTTCTCTCTTCATTATTTGAAGATTTACCTGTTTCTATGAAGTCGTTTTTGTAAGCAATCTGACTCAAAATATTGAGCAGGATGCGCTTTAATTTTGGCAGGGTCTGAGACCGGCACAAAGTTGAACTATCTAACCTCCAAAGTGGCAGAATTCTAGCTCTAATATGACAGAGACAGGGAAATTGGACTGGCCCTGACAAGCTGAACTTTTTAATTCCTCAAGTGAAAAAAAAAAAACATACACACACACACACACCCGGCAACATGCTGAATTTGCTAACTCCATATCCGCATTCTATTTAAAATCTGACATAGCCAGAAAAACTGGACCTAATATTTCCCATTTTATTTCAGGATCAAGAGAGATTTTCCCCTTCTACAAGTTTTATCCAAGACAAAAGAGTGCTGACACAGCAAAATGAAACTCACATCATTAGCACTTATAGTCGCAAGTCCTCTTTCGCACATAGATCCAAAAGGTCGATCATTGATGTGTCAGTAAACTCCACTGATTCCTTATATTCAGAGGCACAGGAGAGATCTGGTGGATATGGATTTGAGGCGTTGGTGAATTCCACTGACACTTTATACCCAGATGCTAAGGCCAGAGATGGTGGAGGTCCAAAATATTACCATGCCAAACCACCAGCACCGCCCTTCGAAGCTAAATTCAGTTTTGATTTTCCCGTCAATAGCAGCACATCCTACAGGGTCTTCAAGATTTTATCCATGAATGCAACGTTGGAAAACTTCAAAAATCCCTTCAAACCCATTTTACAATTTGGTTTTGCATCAGGTATGGAACCCATTTATCATAAACGTCCTCATTATTACAAGAATTATGGGTATGGGTATTCACCTGCACACATTGACTACAAGAAACCACATGCACCAGGTGGGTATACCTATGGCAATCCTTATGTTTACAGTGATCACCATACTCATCATCATCATATACACAACCATCGTAACGAGTATGGTTTCCATCCAAATGACTTAGAATACGAGCATCTAACTCCTGAGTATCAACACCACCATGATAATATTTATGATAGCTATAGTCCAGTTGATCCATTTACTGTGTTTAGAAGCTCAGACGATGAGACTTCAAAAAGCTTTTGGGATTATCTTCCGAAGCTAGAATTTGGCTATCAAAAAGAAGACAATACTGAGAATA
This sequence comes from Halocaridina rubra, assembly GCA_037179515.1. Classification (NCBI taxonomy): domain Eukaryota; kingdom Metazoa; phylum Arthropoda; class Malacostraca; order Decapoda; family Atyidae; genus Halocaridina; species Halocaridina rubra. The sequence continues at coordinate 59,298 of JAXCGZ010005820.1, forward strand.
ACCCATTAAGAGGGTTTACGAATATGTTGACTTCATTTTCGAAGATGTTTGGCCGGGAAGAAGAAGAACTTGCTCCAAATACATACGTTTTACTTCACCCCATTCATGATTTTTCTTACTCTGAGTCACAGATTCACAATCCGTTTCTACCTTCGACACGTCTGCAAGCTCCTCCTGCAGTCACTTTTCATGCTTCGAATTCAATCTTTCCTGGACCCCAAATGAGAGAAGAATTTTCAGAGCTACCTTTTAGACCATCTCAAAGCCTTCCTCCGGGATTCGATGTTGAAAATTTTCCCTTCAACAGAGACAGTTCAGAGACAGGAAATATTCAAATGAACTTCCCAAAACCACAACAACAAATCGGCAATAAATAAAAAGAGTATTGATCCAAGAATAGGCGAAGAGAGGATGGATTTCGAAATCAAACATCAAAATGAAAAGGAATTAGAAGATAAATTGGATCATATAATAACAACAGAGAAGGTACGTACTACAGAAAGGCCTTGGGTATGGTCAAAATCAAGTAGAATTACAGACGTAAATAATAATGATCCAATTGTTGTCATTCCTGCACCGCAACTCTCAAAAGAAAGAGTGCAATCAGACTCTTCAGAGAGTCAGTGAGAGTTGCAGATCTTTTACTGCTCGTGGTTGACTGACAGAAAGCACAGCAACAAACCTGGCTGCTAGTTGGACATATGTGAATAGTAGTAGTAGTAGTAGTAGTAGGATAAGTGTAAGAGAGACGTAATAATGACAAATCAGACAATAACAGAAGCAGTAGTTGTAGACAGAGCAAACAAAAGAAGTAGTAGTAATAATTACTCTCTTTAAATGTATTAATAATTTAATAAAATAGTGCAAAGGTTTTAATCTGTTTAAGATCTTCAAAAAAGTTGTTTCATTATTTTGTTAAGAAAATACTATATAAAATAAATATTTAGCATTAGAGTGTCAATAATATATATATACATATATATATATATATATATATATATATATATATATATATATATATATATATATATATATATATATATATATATATATATTACTTGGAAAAATGAGTAAAGCTGATAGAAACTTACCCAGAAAACTACTATATATATCATATATGATTGCTAAATAACTGATACCTATGGAACAATTAATATATATATATATATATATATATATCATATATATATATATATATATATATATATATATATATATATATATATATATATATATATATATATATATATATATATATATATATATATATATATATATATATATATATATAAGGGGGAAAGATATTCGATAAAATTAAACCTTAAGAAGTATTAAATGGACTCCCCGAGAGGCTAAATAACAAAGACCATGTTCGATATCACCGTGGAGGATAAGGAAAGGCATCCAGTCTTAATCTCCAAGTGGCAAGCTGTCTGCGTCCACCCCTATTCGAATGGGGATTAGTACAGGAAAGTGGAAAACATATTCACAAGTCAATAATCGTCTATCCCTAATCATTCCAGTCCTGCTTTTTCAACTGATAGCGGAATGCAGCACTTGCATCCCCCCTGTTGATGTAGACAGCAGTCTAGAGCATCACTGTTTCACTAAAACGTAATATATTGCTATTTCTATTTTCATCTAAACCAACTCTCAGACTGATAAACATTCAGTTGTTGCACAATTTTGTGTCACTATTAGTCCCCCTTTACATGGGGGTGGACACAGACGTATGGTTATAAGTGGGGTTAAGGTAGGATGTCCTTCGTAACGTCCCGCAAGGTGGGATCAAACCCATCGCTTCCCGGCTTGCGCTGCCCTACCAATGAGCTAACACGGAAAGAATATTTGTACATCTTGTTAATAGTTCCACGGAAACACAACCACAGGGAGCATATCCTGCAATTACCTCATATCTGCCTTGTCCTTAACCTTTTTCTTTTCCTTCGTCTTGGTATTTTCTCGTGCCCGGGCCTTTATTGATGAGGGCAGTTTCTGCCAGTCCCGGTATCACACTCATAAGTGGGGGCACAAACAAGCTGAACTCACTCCAGGTCCCAAGTCTGATTCAATAGAAAGACTTGGCGTCAGGAAGGGAATCAGGCCGTAAACTTACGTACAAAAACTAATATTAGTTCCTAATAGGCTAGTGAGAAACGGCAAAAAACATATGAGCATGGTATATGCTGTTGATAAAATGAGGATATGATAAGTCCACAGAAACCGTAACAACCACATTAGAGTGGTAGGGAGAATTGGAATAGGAATATCAGGAAAATAATATAAAACAAACTCAGGCTGCAAGGCAGAAGATCCTTGCCCATTTACCCATGTGGCTGACCCAAGCAGGGTGGCAGGGGAATAGTTGCAGCCCAGTATTCCCAAGGAGCTAAGAGGAGTGACTGAGGTATAATAGCTCTTGGTAAATATGTGTGCTTTGAATCGGTCACCCTCTTAGAAATGAATTTGAAGTCATTGTATAGGTACCTATTATTATTGTAACCCTAAAAAAAATAGGACTGAGTCAAAGTCTTCACAATGTTTAAATGCAATCTTTATTTATCAGACGGTAATTTTCATAATAAAAAATTGTCAGCAAAATTACAGATTTTATTATAATTTTTTTTTGTACTTAATATATACTAAATTTCCATTTCATTAATAAAGTCAAACAGAGCTACCAAAAAAAAATAATAATAATAACTGGAGTAAAAAAAATTGAATGAAAAAGAATACAGATAAGTGGTAGAGCGCTCCACCTGGGAATTGCCAAACCCGTATTCAAGCCCATCGTGGGGCGTTAGGAAAGGTGTCCATCCTTCATTCCCTTATGGGTCACACATATCAGGGGTCTATCCCCATTCAAATGGGGACTAGTTGCGACACACAAACGGTGCAACATCATTAAGATGTCCAAGTCATTTTTACAGCTTTACTACTCAGAGAATAGTAAATATGATTGAAAACTAAAGAGAGGAAGAGTACAAGAGGAGATCAGTACTAGTGTTGAGTACAGAAACTGTCATTAATTCCCTTGTAGAGCAATATAGTAATAGGGAGATATGGGATGGGTAGTTCCCACTCGAATAAGGGCAGACACAGACCGGTTGGAGCTAAAAGGGGAATGAAGTCTGGATGCCCTTCCTCACATCCTGCGGGGCTTGAACTCACGTTAGTTGCCTCTCAACTAGCGCAGTCTACCACAGAGCTACCGAGGCCCCTAAACAAGAGTAGATAAAAATATTATTAATTTTTATGCAGCATCCAGAATGGTTCATCATAGGAAAGCTTGTTTAAATGCAGGTCTACATTTATTAAAATGGGAATAAGAGGAGAAAGATTGTGTATAGATGACACGGGCCAAAGGATTTCTCGCACCTGCTGGCATTGTAAATTGGAACGGGCGGGTTTGGGGAGGGTAGTCATTAGATGAAGCGAAGGGGGTAAACATACCTACAGCTATCAGGCATCATGGCAGAAGAACATGAACCGAGCAAAGTGGAGGTGGGGACATATAGTGGTCATTATCTCCAAGGAGCTAAGAGGAGTGATGGAGGTATACTAGCATCTGGTGAATGCATGAGCTTTGATTCAACCAACTCCTATAAAAGGAGGATTGTGGGCACTGTACATATACTGGAAATAAATTCTAATGAACTTTCCTATCAGGGCTACTGGTCATAGGTGATCTAGCTTGAAAGGGTCTTAATTTCTCCATTTTGGGGAAAACCAAATGGATTATTGAGCACTGCTTCAACTTTTTCAAAGCGTCCCTGTATTTCTGCATCGGGCGCTACTTTTTCTGAGAATCTGTAAGGAATAGCAGGAATTTGAGGAACTGAATCAAAAAGTTCTGGTGTCGTTTTAAGAGTGTCTTTGGTCTTATTTGCTTTGATGCTAAAGCTAAAAGGATTCTCAGAAACCACTTCTACATTTTTGAATATGCTTGGCAAGGCTGATGGCAACCTATCAATATTTTCAGTTGCGCCATGATTAATTTTGGGAGCAGAAACATCATCCTCAAAAAGAGACAATATTTTCCTTAAGTTAGCTGGATCGCTTTTAATATTATAATTGAAACCAAAAGGATTGTCTGCAACAGATTTATCGTTTCCAAAACTGCTTCTTGACTTTGATGGTACGCTTTTAACAGTTTCAGGAAAGCCATAGGGATTATTCACATGTACATTGAATTTCCTAAAAAGATGTGGCATCTCTTGCAGAGTTTCTGGTCTGCGCTCAGTTACAGGGCTAATCCCAAGTGGATCATATAGAACTGCAGAACCAGTTCCAATAATACTTGATAAATCTGATGACACCTTCTCAGCCCTCTCTACAAAGCCATTGTTAATTAGAGGAACAACACTAACTTCTCCAAAACCTGATGATCTTATATATGGAGTTTCAGATGTGGATTTAATTTCTGAGCTGAAACCAAAGGGGTATTTGAAAACTGATGTAACTTCCTCAAAACTGCTCTTATGATCCTTTCGATATTCAATATTATTGGAGACACCATACAGAATCTTTGGAATAGAGCTTACAGATTCAAAAAGAGTTGGTTTTGCTTTCCGAAAACCTTCCAGATTTGTGACCTCCTGACTAAAGACAAAAGGGTTATTAAGAATATAGTCCTTACTTCCAAACATCCTAGATGGGTCTGATAACAGTTTTATTTCTTCAGAATACCCATATGGATTCTTTTTAACTTTTTCTGCATTTCTGAAAAGGGATGGTCTCTCCTTACGTGGAAGAAGATCATCTGCTTTTGCATTGAAATCGAATGGAATATTATGTACAATTCCAACATTTTCGAATCTAAGAGTGGGTTTAGAAGACATCTTAACGTTTTCTTCAAATCCAAAAGGAATTCTTAGTATAGAAGAAGAACCAACGTCGAATCCTGATTCTATTTTCCTCAAAGGTTCATACAATGAATTAATTTTTTCATTGTAGCTATAGGGGTTTTCGGATATGTAATTTGAACTTCCTAACACACTAGGAAGATCAGAAGACAATAACTGAATTTTTTCAGAGTAGCCATATGGATTCTTATGTATAGCAGTTGTGTCTTCAAAGAGTGAGGGCCTTGCCAAAGGTAAATCTACACTTGAATTAAAATGTGTGATATAACCAAATGGGATATTGGGAATATGTTTAACATCTTCAAACATATTATGCACAGTAGACTGTGATGTAGCATTTTTTATGAAACCATAAGGCTTTCTGAGAATGTAATCAGCCTTTTCAAAGAGTGATGACCTTGCAGTAGGATAAAAGCTACTTTTCTCTACCTTGTTGCTGAAACTAAATGGATTTCCTGATATGTATTCAACATCTGCAAAACTACTCCTTATATCTAATGGCAGCTGCCGAATTTTCTCAGAGAAACCATAAGGATTCTTAGAAATATATGAAACATCCTCAAAATTGGATGATCTCTGCCTAAGAGCAATAGTTTCTTTCTGAACACCAAAACTGAAGCCATATGGGGTATTAGGAAGCTGTCCCACATATTCAAATGCACTGGGGAGTGAGTCCCTTTTATAGTTTAGGCTTTTTACATCATACGAGTTTTTGTCTATGTGGTCAATAGCCGCAAAGCTAGGTCTCTGTAATAGTGAATCACTATTTTCTTGTACTCTTAAGCTGACACCATAAGGGTTCTTACGAACATAATCGACATTTCTGAACAGATTAGGCAGTTCAGAAGAAAACTGCTGAACATTTTCTGGAAAGCCATAAGGGTTCCCTGAGATTTGATCAATGCTCTCAAACAAAGATGGTCTCTTTTGTGGAGAGACGGTTCTGCTTTGTACTTGAGAACTAAGGCCGTAAGGATATTCAGGAACTGACAGAGTATTTTCAAAGATTCTTGGCAAATCTAATGACAGATATCTAGTGTATTCTGAAACACCAAAAGGGATCTTTGGAAATGACGAGACATCCTCGAAAAGGGAAGGTCTTTCCTTTAGTAAAATATTATGATCTACAGACTTTTTGGTAATGCCAAATGGTATAATAGGAATAGTTTTAATAGGCTCAAAACTACTCTGAGAAGTAGAAGTCCGAGGTCCAATGTTCCGTGGAAAACCATAAAGGATTTTTGGAAAAGACGGAACATCTTCAAAAAGGGAAGTTCTCTCCTGTGGAAAAATATTGAGGTCAACATATTTTTCACTGAAGCCAAACGGTGTATTAGGAATAGTGTTAATAGACTCAAAGCTACTTTGAACTGAAGAAGTCCTAGGTCCAATGTTCTGTGCAAAACCAAAGGGGTTGCTTGGAATGTAGGCCACTGGTTCAAAGCGAGTTTGTCTCTCGCTACGACGATCAGCTACTCGGAAGACTATTTGGTTATACCCAAATGGATTCCCAAGAACAGGTTTTGGATCTTCAAATCTGGAGGCACCTGACCCAAGCTGCTGCACTTTAGTTGGGAAACCAAAGGGATTTGATCTGACGTGTTGAACATGTCCGAAACTTGATGTTAGATTTTGGGGTTTGTGTTGAGAGTCATATCTCACGTACCCATTGGGGTCATCAGCAACAAAGGCAACCGGGAGAGCTGGAAATCCACCAGGAAATGCACTTCTGTAAGAAAAGGAACGTTTTAATACATGGAAAATAATAATACTGATTATAAAAGTATACACACACACACACACACACACACAGAAAGGAGACAAACTGAGTCACTAAATAGCACTTATATGGAGATATAAAAATTCTGTGTGAAGGTAAATTAGAAGTTTTTCTCTTTTCTTTTTTTTTCCTCTTTCTCGTCTTCTTTCTATATTCTGTGAGAGGGAGAACATAAAAATGAAGCCATCTCTGTCCCAAACCTCTCCCACCCATGGGTCGGGAGAAGGGGTAGTCATCAGAGGACTTAAACAGAGAATCAAGAAGTTAGAGGAAATGGTTACAAGCCTTGATGATAAAATTCGGAATATGGATGGAGAAATGAAAGAGAATGAAACACTCAGAGAACAAATAAGATCTTTGGAGGAAGCAAATAAAGCACAAGGGCAGGAGAGAAAGGAACTAGAAAAAAGAATAAAGAAGCTGGAAGGGGAAAAGAGTCAACTAGAATCTAGAATTTCTAAACAAGAAGATAAAAACAAACAGCTAAATGACAACCTAAAGGAATTAGATGTTAGTTCACTGCTCTCTTCTGAGAGAGACGAGATTGCTGCTTGGAATGTTCAGATTAAGGAAAACATTGAACAGTTCAGAAAAGAGTTCCAGGAGCTGAATATGGAAAATGATGCCATGAAAACGTCCTTTGCTGATGCACTAAAGGGGAATGTGGCAGTAAAAGAGGCTGTAAAGGTGGTGGCACTGGAAAACATACAAACAGTTGACTATAAAGAGACAGTAATCGAAAAAATGAAAGACGTTGTGATGGAAAGGGCAAACCCACTCATCAGACAGGCATTTGATAAGGAGAAGACAGTGGTAATCTCAGGCATAAGTGAATCCCAGGAGCCAACATGGCAGGGGAGACTTGAAGAAAATAAAGCTAACGTTGTAGACCTGATAAGAAAGCTTGGAGTAGTATGTGGTCCTGAGGATATTGTAAACATACACCAACTAGGTAAATATTCGAGGGAAGGAAAGCCGAGACCAACAAAAGTAACCTTTGAGAGAGGGGAGACATGTAGGGAAATATTGTTGAGAAAAAAAAGTCTAAAAGACCTTCAAGAATGCAAAGAAGTGTTCATTAGACGATACAGAACACAGGAAGAGATGGGAAAGATCAAAAACTTGTTGCAAGAGGCAAGAAGGTTAAATGATGAAAGAAATGAAGAAGAGAAGAAAAATTTTCGTTACAGAATACTTCCAGACAAAGGGGAGATAAAGAAGATAATGACAGAAGATCAGGGGATGGGGCCTCATTAAGATTGTTATACACAAATGCTGATGGATTAGCTGGTAAGGCAGTAGAATTAAAAGATAGGATTCACAACAGTAAGGCAGATATAGTAGCAATTACAGAGACTAAGTTGAGTGAGGACATAAACAGTGTCACAGTTTTTCCTAAGGGCTTCAGAATACTAAGGGTCGAAAGATCTGAGAGGACTGGTGGAGGGATAGCACTGCTCATAAGTGAGAGGATTCAAGTTGAAGAAATAAACTTGGCTATAGAAAGTGAGTTCAGGGAATTTCTTGTTGCTCGCATAAATACTGGGTCAGAGAGCATTATAATAACTGTTGTATACAACCCACCAAGGAACCAAAATAGGCTTGAAATTTATGAGGAAAGTCATATAGGTACGATTGAAGTCATAAACTCAGTTGTTAACATGGCGCGGGAGAAAAAATGTAGGATTTTGATTATGGGAGACTTTAATCATAAAGAGATAGATTGGATAAATCTTGACCCACACAGTGGTGAGGACTCATTTGGGGCAAGATTCCTAGATTGCGTACAAGGGAATTTCCTACACCAACATGTAATGGAACCAACAAGAGCCAGGGGTGGGGATGAGCCATCACTACTTGATCTGGTGTTCACAGATAATGTGTTGGATATTGAAAATATTGAGTATGAACCACCAATTGGAAAGAGTGACCACTGTGTGTTGTTGATGGAGTATATCATTGAAGACATTCTTCCTGAGAGTAGAGGCACTGAGGACATGAGGAGGAACTATCCGAAAGGAGATTACATCAAAATGAATGAGCTTTTTGCAGTTATTGACTGGAGAACCTTATTTTACAACAAATCTGTACAAGAAATGTATGACATCTTCTGTGAGAAATATGGGAAGATAGTAGATTGCTGCATACCTGTCACCAAAGTAGGTGTAATTCATGCCAGAGAGAAATGGTTCGATAATGGGTGTAAAAGAGCTAAGGAGTGGAGAGACAAATGCTGGAAAAGGTATAGGAGGAGAAAAAACATAAATGCCTGGCAAACCTACAAAAGAGCAAGAAATGACTACCTAAGTAAAAGGAGAGAGGCAGAGAGAGATTATGAGAGGGACATCACCAGGAAGGCTAAAGAAAATCCCAAGCTTTTCCACAGCTTTATCAGAGGAAAACTGAAGGTAAAAGAACAGGTTTTAAGGCTAAAGAGAGCGGATGGAAGCATCACTGAGACGGACGAAGAGATCTGCAAAGAATTGAACAAGGAGTTTCAGTCAGTAGTTACAGTAGAAAATACCCCACCCCCTCAGATTGCAGTGATAGAAGCTCAAGGGCCGGTATTAGAGAACATCAACCTTACAGCCACAGAGGTATGCAAAGCGCTGATGGATTTAGATGTTCATAAAGCTACAGGTCCTGATGACATATCCCCTCATGTGCTTAAAAAATGCGCAAACACAATATCAGTGGCACTAAGTATCATATTTAAGGAGTCACTGGAGTCGGGGGAGATTCCAAGATGCTGGAAACAAGCAAATGTGATACCTATCTTCAAAAAGGGAAGGAGGGATACGGCTCTGAACTATAGACCAGTTTCCTTGACCAGCATAGTTTGCAAACTTATGGAGAAACTACTAAGGAAACATATCTCTCTTCACTTGGAATCCTTCAACTTTTTGTCAGTGAGGCAACATGGCTTCAGAGAAGGAAGATCAACAGTAACAAACTTATTAGAATTTTATGATGAGGTAAGCCAAATCTTACAGGAAAGAGAGGGCTGGGCAGATTGCATATTCCTAGACTTCCAGAAAGCGTTTGACACTGTTCCACATGGGAGACTTATTAGGAAGCTGCAATCAATGGCTAGAATAGGTGGAAATGTCTTGGAATGGATAAAAACTTACTTAGAAGGAAGGGAACAGAGGGTTAGAGTAAGACACTCAGTGTCTGAATGGAGAAGAGTTAGTAGTGGAGTTCCACAGGGTTCAGTTTTAGGGCCACTTTTGTTCCTTGTATATGTAAATGACCTACCAGAGTCTGTAAATTCATTCATGAATATGTTTGCAGATGATGCAAAGATTGTGAAGAAAGTAAAAAACGAGAACAATGGTAGAGAACTTCAGGAGGATCTAAATAATCTGCATGAGTGGTCAGAAAAGTGGCTAATGAAATTCAATACCTCAAAATGTAAGGTAATGAGAATGGGTACAAGTGCAAGAAGGCCCAAGCTTGACTACTCGGTGGCTGGAGTACAACTTCAAGAGACAGAAAATGAGAGAGATCTAGGAGTAAACATACTGGCAGATTTGTCTCCAGAAATACATATAAATGGCGTAGTAAGGGCAGCATATGCATTCTTATCAAATGTAAGGGTAGCCTTCAGGCACATGGACAAGGAAATGTTCAGAAATATTTATGTAACCTATGTGAGGCCAAAACTCGAATATGCAGCCCCCTTTTGGAATCCGCACTTGAAAAAGCACATAGCTAAGCTTGAAAAAGTTCAAAGACATGCCACGAAACTGGTGCCAGAAATACGCAATCTCAGTTATGATGAGAGGCTGAGGGAATTAGACTTGCCATCACTCGAAGCTAGAAGAGTAAGGGGGGATATGGTGACAGTCTTTAAATTCCTTCATGGTTATGATAGAGTGGATAGGGATGGATATTTCGATATGGCTGGCTCTAGAACTAGAGGTCATAGTTTGAAGCTTCGTAAGAAAACTTGTTTGCAGGATGTAAGGAAATACTTTTTCAGTGTAAGAGTAGTTGATAATTGGAATTGGCTAAGCGAGGAGGTAGTTAATGCTATCTCAATCCATAGTTTTAAGGACAGGTATGATAAGTATCACTAAGTCTAAAAATGGAAGCGATCAGGAGACGGGAAGATACGAGCTTTGGGCTCTTTCCCGTAAACACAATTAGGTAATCACAAACGCGCGCGCGCGCGCACACACACACACAAAGCTTCGTAAGAAAACTTCTTTGCAGGATGTAAGGAAATACTTTTTCAGTGTAAGAGTAGTTGATAATTGGAATTGGCTAAGCGAGGAGGTAGTTAATGCTATCTCAATCCATAGTTTTAAGGACAGGTATGATAAGTATCACTAAGTATAAAATGGAACCGATCAGGAGACGGGAAGATACGAGCTTTGGGCTCTTTCCCGTAAACACAATTAGGTAATCACAATTAGGTAATCACACACACACACACACACACACACACACACACACACACACACATATATATATATATATATATATATATATATATATATATATATATATATATATATATATATATATATATATATATATATATATATATATATATATATATATATATATATATATATATATGCACACACACACACACACACTCAGTATCCACGAAAAGTCAATTGAAAATCAGGGGAACCGAACTCGCGTCGCAAGGCAGATGTTCATGCCACCATACTGACTGAACTATTACAGTGGATAAAAATCTCCATGTCACAGCAACAAGAACAAGGAAACAATTATCCAGTCGTTACTTTACCACTGATGTATTAGTAGCAGGAATATAGCTTGCTTGCTTTGGCTGTGATATGATATGCATATTTTTAGCTGCTATAGTAGCTCAGGATGGTGGCATGAACATGTATCTTGCGACGAAACTCTGTTTGCATCATTCTCTGACTCTGAAAATTGATGCCTCAAGATATGAAGAAAAAATGAAAGAAAAATAATTGTTTAGTATGAGAAGCAAATATAATATGAAGAAAAAACGAAATAAAATTCACACGTAGAAATGGTTAAGCATTAATAAATAGTTTTATTTTTGTTTTGCAGAAAGTGTCGTACTCAGTATTTGCTATATAAAGATGCTTCTGTGTTTTATTAATTATATTGTCATTGATGCTCTCTCTCTCTCTCTAATATTGCTCCTAATCGTATTTCTATGCTAATACTATGAGTAAAAGCAACAAACTCACTCATGTTCAACCACACATACCAGACACATATGTCAGGTCAATGCGAAGGGTACTGGACAAGGGACCTACAGAGCCAGAGAGAGGCAAGACCACTCCCATGAAATAAAGCACACAAAAAATTAATGGCTAACTTCTCCAGATATGGTTGTTACATGGCATCAATAGGCAAACCCATAGCTATTATACCCCTCCCGTCACTGCTTATACGTATAAACATATCCTTCACATTGACACGATTATTATTATTATTATTATTATTATTATTATTATTATTATTATTCTATTATTATTATTACTCCTCCTCCTCTTGCTGTCGTTGTTCTTCTTCTTCTTCTTCTTCTCCTTTTTCTATTTCTTCTTCTTCTTCTTCTTTCCTTCTTCTATTTCTTCTTCTTCTTCTTCTTATTATTATCATTATCATGCACATAGGCTTGCATAGTATACATACACGTTTGAATTTATAAATGCATGCATAGTGATCATGTATGTATGCATGTCTGTATGTATGTGTGTATGCATGCATGTGTGATAAAAGAGGTGAGTAACTTGAACTTGGGATAAAGTAACAATCTGAAAGTACAACAATTACTAAGGTAAACATTTCTCTCTCTCTCTCTCTCTCTCTCTCTCTCTCTCTCTCTCTCTCTCTCTCTCTCTCCCTCTCTCTCTCTCCCCTCTCTCTCTCATACAAGAAAACAAACAAGGAAAGCAAAGAAATCCATTTAATTACGTAGGTACATAAAAATAAAAAATAATAAAATAAATATGAAGATATCGGTTTCCACGACTTTGAAATACAGTAATATAGACAGTATAAACAAATAAAAAGGAATACGCACAATCTAGATAGGAACTTAAACCTAGGACATAAATTACTGTGCCAAGGCGCTACCAACTACACCACAGAAGGTCTAAAAGGGAAACACATCTTACAGCTTTTATCTGCTATACTAGGGATGAACGCATTCTATTTGAATGCCCTCAACCTCAACTGTGGCTTCGTTTTCGCATTTAATTCAACTCCCAATCTCACTGGGGACCAAAAATAATCAAATAAGCACATCACCATATGTGAAAACATGAATACTTTTTACCCCGACCGGGACTTGAACCTGGGACATATAATTATTATGCCAAGGTGCTACCAACTACACCTGTTGAATTAAATCTGAAAACGAAGCCACGAGTGAGGTTGGGGGAAAATGTAATATGAACAGAGTGGCATTCAGATAGAATGCGTTCATCCCTAGTATAGCACATAAAAGCTGTAAGTTGTGTTCCCCTTTTAGACCTTCTGTGGTGTACTTGGTAGCGCCTTAGCATAGTAATTATATGTCCCAGGTTCAAGCCCCGGTCGGGGTAAAAATTATTCATGTTTTCACATATGATAATGTGCTTATTTGATATATATATATATATATATATATATATATATATATATATATATATATATATATATATATATATATATAGAGAGAGAGAGAGAGAGAGAGAGAGAGAGATTAAGAGACAGAATTATTAAAAGGAGACATAAAAACAAACTCATATATTACAAATGGACACTTTACTAGATAAAATCACAACACAAAACCTTTTAGAAGAGTTGGATCTCAAGGTTGCCGACTACCATCCAACAGTGTTATATAAGTGATCATTCCTGGAACACCCCCAACATCATTTTCCAGTTCAACCCCCCTTTCCTATCGACCTCCCCCTCCCTCATGAGACGGTACCCGTAAGGGTTGCAGGGTTTCCACAGGTGCCATCTCGGTGCCACCCCCCCGTACCTAGCCTCAGCATTTGGATTAATGTAAGACAATTATCTTAAAAATGGCACAAACAGGAGTGTTTCTTTTTGTCTGTCTATCTGTTTGTCTGTGTTGTTCGTGTCTGTTTGTTATTGATGAGTCAAAGAACAAGATATTTTATGTTGAAAATCTGGAGGAGATAAATATGGCTTTAAAAGAAAATTATCGTTTTAAAAATTGAATCTTTATACACAATATCCTTCTTTAATATAATAATAATAATAATAATAATAATAATAATAATAATAATAATAAAATAATAGTAATAATAATAATAATAATAATAATAATAATAATAATAATAATAATAATATAATAATAATAAAAGTAATAATAATAATAATAATAATAATAATAATAATAATAATAATAATAATAATAATAATAATAATAATAATAATTCAATAAGTGGTATAATTGTAGTTTCCTTTTAAGTGACAAAAATTACAAAATAGGAAAATTTAATAAAAATAAACGGGTTCTAGAAAAAAATAAAATGCTTAACAAAATACAGAAATAAATATAGTTATATAACTATATAAATGGGCTCACACATTATCGCTCGTTCGACGGTATAAGAGAGAGAGAGAGAGAGAGAGAGAGAGAGAGAGAGAGAGAGAGAGAGAGAGAGAGAGAGAGAGAGAGAGAGAGAGAGAGAATTTCATGTCAAAAACCGGTTCCCATACAACCCACGGGCGAGCGAAACGCGTTTGATACAGCCACTAATACCCAACTCGATTTCCTAAGGTTGTGTTCAGGAAAACACTGAAGATATTTAGTGATTCAGAAGGAGGATCTCTCTGCTATCAGGAAGTCTGATTTATAATGTTACATAACTTCTCTTAAGAATTTTCGTGAATTAAAGATAATAGCAATTTACAATAATCAGCATAAAATAATAACAATAATAATAATAATAATAATAATAATAATAATAATAATAATAATAATAATAATAATAATAATAACTATTATTATTTTTATTATTTACTGTATTAAATGCCAACTGAAGCCCGATTTCATAAAAATACTATTACACCACTGACCTCGCACATCTATTAGTGAACGCAGCTGAGTGATTATAACAGTATTTTACATGCCACACAGTTTATTTCATGTATCACTATTAATCCCCTTTCGAATGGAGGTGGAGAGACAGGTTGGAGCTGAGGAACTAAGGCTGGATGCTCAGCCTAACACCTCGCGGTGATCTCGTACGCAGATTAGTCACTTTCCGAGTAGAACGTTCTAACCACTGCGCTACCGCGGTTCCCGCAGGCTGACCTGCAAATTAAGTATGAGGTACTCTCGCTCACTTGCGCGCGCGCAAACACTCTCTAATCACCTTGCCCTAAAGCTAAAAGGTAAACCTGTTCCCCATAGAGAGAGAGAGAGAGAGAGAGAGAGAGAGAGAGAGAGAGAGAGAGAGAGAGAGAGAGAGAGAGAGAATTTTCACATTGCGTTGGAATGTAAATATAATTCTCTAGAAAAACAAAAAATATATACTTACGGTCCAGGCTCGGCGAAAACGGCGGTTATAAACGTAGTTATTAATAACTGAAAATCGAATGATTAAGTAAATTAGAAAAATAAATATACAGATGGAAAGCATTGCTTTATAATATCCATAAACTTTATCTACGTAAGTTATTTATAAACACAAGATAACAGTCTTTAATACAATGTCGTACAAAAAAAAATGATAAAAATAATAGCACTACCTTCATTCATTTATTTTTAAATAAACAGGTCATTTAAATAATATTATTATAGAGTAATTCGTAATGTAATATTCAGTCTATCTTATACTCTTATTAAATACAAATTTATTATAACAATACTTACAAAAGCTAAAAAAAAATCTCTAGATACTTACTAGTAATCTCATCTTTGCGATGCTTCACAACTCTTCCTTTACAGTTGCAAAGTAATTCTGATGAATCCGCTTACCTCTCTCCCCTTTATATAACCTCCGGTTTCTCTATCCATCAACCAATAGGATCACGATGTTAGAAGTTCATTAACCAATAGTAGTGCAGCTTCACGAGAGGTTCTAGTCATGCTATTAGCCAATCAAAATTCTTGAAATTTGTTGATCACTTGACATTCCACGCTTGGCAAGTGTAATAATGTAAAGATGGGCCTAATTTCTTGTTTATTTCTACTCTTGCCACTTTCGTACAACATTCGTGTTTCATTGTTTCTGAAACCTTCGTGAAACATTCTTGTTTTACGAAATAGTCTTGCGTTTTATTGGTGTACGTGTTCATATAGCAAAGAACACATTTTAGTCTATGGCAGGAACGATTCTCTTGCTTATATCCTCCATGTTTGTTAGCTTATAACAAACACTAAGGAGTGAACATTCTTATACAGTACTCTCTCTCTCTCTCTCTCTCTCTCTCTCTCTCTCTCTCTCTCTCTCTATATATATATATATATATATATATATATATATATATATATATATATATATATATATATATATATATATATATATATACAAAGCCATATTCCCCCTTATTAGGGGGGTGGCTGAGTCAAAGACAATACTTTGACTTTTTGTGGGAAG
The DNA here is from genome assembly GCA_037179515.1 of Halocaridina rubra. NCBI lineage: Eukaryota > Metazoa > Arthropoda > Malacostraca > Decapoda > Atyidae > Halocaridina > Halocaridina rubra. The sequence goes on from JAXCGZ010005820.1 coordinate 75,524, forward strand.
TAAATACAGCTGAGGGGATTTCCTGTCCCCTCGCTCCGCCCCATTTAGTCGTCTTTTACGACACGCAGGGAACACGGAGGAAGTATTCTTACCCCCCTCCCTCAGCATATCTTATTTCTGGCGTAACGTAAGCAAAGCGAACCAAACCTATCGAAATTTGAAGATATATATATATATATATATATATATATATATATATATATATAATATATATATATATATATATATATATATATATATATATATATATATATCATTTTATATTCAAAACAAAATATGTTAATAAGAAATAAAAAATGATAGTTAACTAGGATAGTTACGTCAATCATATTGGGATACTGATAACGGAACCCTCTAAAATTCTCTAATATGGCAACCTTGATTAGGATGAGATAAATTAACACGGAATTTGAGATGATAGGAAAGTAATAATAATAAAAGTATAATATATATATATATATATATATATATATATATATATATATATATATATATATATATATATATATATATATATATATATATGTGTGTGTGTGTGTGTGTGTGTGTGTGATTACCTAATTGTGATTACCTAATTGTGTTTACGGGAAAGAGCCCAAAGCTCGTATCTTCCCGTCTCCTGATCGGTTCCATTTTTAGACTTAGTGATACTTATCATACCTGTCCTTAAAACTATGGATTGAGATAGCATTAACTACCTCCTCGCTTAGCGAATTCCAATTATCAACTACTCTTACACTGAAAAACTATTTCCTTACATCCTGCAAACAAGTTTTCTTACGAAGCTTCAAACTATGACCTCTAGTTCTAGAGCCAGCCATATCGAAATATCGATCCCTATCCACTCTATCATAACCATGAAGGAATTTAAAGACTGTCACCATATCCCCCCTTACTCTTCTAGCTTCGAGTGATGGCAAGTCTAATTCTCTCAGCCTCTCATCATAACCGAGATTGCGTATTTCTGGCACCAGTTTCGTGGCATGTCTTTGAACTTTTTCAAGCTTAGCTATGTGCTTTTTCAAGTGCGGATTCCAAAAGGGGGCTGCATATTCGAGTTTTGGCCTCACATAGGTTACATAAATATTTCTGAACATTTCCTTGTCCATGTGCCTGAAGGCTACCCTTACATTTGATAAGAATGCATATGCTGCCCTTACTACGCCATTTATATGTATTTTTGGAGACAAATCTGCCAGTATGTTTACTCCTAGATCTCTCTCATTTTCTGTCTCTTGAAGTTGTACTCCAGCCACCGAGTAGTCAAGCTTGGGCCTTCTTGCACTTGTACCCATTCTCATTACCTTACATTTTGAGGTATTGAATTTCATTAGCCACTTTTCTGACCACTCATGCAGATTATTTAGATCCTCTTGAAGTTCTCTACCATTGTTCTCGTTTTTTACTTTCTTCACAATCTTTGCATCATCTGCAAACATATTCATGAATGAATTTACAGACTCTGGTAGGTCATTTACATATACAAGGAACAAAAGTGGCCCTAAAACTGAACCCTGTGGAACTCCACTACTAACTCTTCTCCATTCAGACACTGAGTGTCTTACTCTAACCCTCTGTTCCCTTCCTTCTAAGTAAGTTTTTATCCATTCCAAGACATTTCCACCTATTCTAGCCATTGATTGCAGCTTCCTAATAAGTCTCCCATGTGGAACAGTGTCAAACGCTTTCTGGAAGTCTAGGAATATGCAATCTGCCCAGCCCTCTCTTTCCTGTAAGATTTGGCTTACCTCATCGTAAAATTCTAATAAGTTTGTTACTGTTGATCTTCCTTCTCTGAAGCCATGTTGCCTCACTGACAAAAAGTTGAAGGATTCCAAGTGAAGAGAGATATGTTTCCTTAGTAGTTTCTCCATAAGTTTGCAAACTATGCTGGTCAAGGAAACTGGTCTATAGTTCAGAGCCGTATCCCTCCTTCCCTTTTTGAAGATAGGTATCACATTTGCTTGTTTCCAGCAT
>JAXCGZ010005820.1:85000-92500 GCA_037179515.1 Halocaridina rubra
TCGGCTTGGTCATAAAGAAAGAGTGAGAGCTGACACGAAATGACAACAAGAATGTTACACAGCTGTATCCCGTATTTGAGAGAGCAGATATAAGTCAAATTCGAGATAGTAAAAGAAGATATATATTTTATGTTTGAATTGTTTATGTACAACTCCGTACGAGATTTTGAAGTTTAAGCAAAATGCATTCCTTACTGTTGATAATGAAATATACTTTTTGTTTTTATTATTGCATACACAGAGATAGACTTTTTATATTCTTAGATACCCGTTTTTGTTATAGTTCTTTTTGTATTGAAGAAATCTTTAAAATCTTACTTAAAGGATTCTGAAAAGATTATCTAGAGATAACCATGGTTAAGCCCTAGCATTTTCATGAATTTTAGATTACAATCGGGCTAATTAAAGATAATTGAGATTATTAGAGATTATTTGCTGAGTTTTAAAGTTAAAATTAATGACACTTAAGTCCTTTTTAAGAAGTTGTTAAGAAAAGGATATTTGTACTTTTGTTGATAGTAGTAGGGATACTGTCACATATGATTTTAGTTTTTTTGCTTTAATTTCATCAGTGTGTGTGCTTCGACTTAACCCTCTGATTTATAGCATGAAAAGAGAGAGATTGTCATTATAGACAAGGATGTGTATGCTGTTACAGTAAAGTCCTTATCAAGATTAAACAGAAAGGAATGGATTTATGCTTCGATAGTTCTGCAGTTGTACACTAAGTTCTTTTGCTTTTGTTTTGTTAATGAGGGAATAAGAATAGCCCTCTGACAATAAACGTAAGACTCTATCGATAGTCATTGCTAACGTTTGTTCACGTTCATTTGTTTATTTATTTTATTATTAGAGATACTCTGCGACACTTTTTTATTTTCAGTACAAGTTAAAAGGACGAAGGCAAGTCTCAGCTGACTTGTGAGTGGAAACCGCAGCGTATTTCAAGGTCGCTCAGCTCTCTCTCTCTCTCTCTCTCTCTCTCTCTCTCTCTCTCTCTTTCCTACCTTTCACTCGACTCTGAGCCTGACAGAGGCTCCGTTCAATGCTAAAAGAATGTAGCCGTCTTTGATTTTTTTTTTGTGTGTTTTTTCCAGCGAAGCTAGGCGATAAATGTGCCTACATTTCATTGCAGTCAATAGATTGTTGCATGCTGTTATTGCATAAATACTGATAAGATATCGGTAGTACCGCCATTTGCATAAATGGTTGTGCCACATGTCGCAACTGTTTAGAGAATAGATAGAACTCCCATTGACAAATTGTGGAGCCAGCAAGTTGCCACTTATGCTATATATATATACATTGATTATGACAGCAGGAATTTGAATGTTAAAGGAGACTGTGTTAGAATAAGCATCACTATGAGATATAAGTATAGAACTCTGTTCTTACTTCTGAATATCAGTCTCCATTGTATATATATTGATATTTTTGATTTAGTATATTTATTTTTATTGTTTATTATTCTTATTTTTAGATCATGATTATTAGTAATGTTATTATGTTGACTGATATTGTTGCTATCTCTCAATGGCCTGTTGCTAATTATTATTTTTGAAATGAAATCAGCAGTAACTTGATGATTTGTATCTTTTATCTGAATTCATACTTGATGTTACTGTAGCCACCGCTAATAAGAATGTTTCTTTAGTGGCTTTTCTCAGCATTTAATGATTGTTCTTTTTGACATTTATAGTAGAGTAATGCTATGTAGCAGTTGCTAAGTCCTAAGTATCTTGGAATAATAATCTAGTTGTGTAGGCACATACCTTCCATTACCACCCTATTCCTAGGCAGCCCCGACCTGCAAGTTCTAAAAGTCTTTAGATTTTGTCCGTCAGACAAGTCCCTAGTGCCCATTGAATAGAGATTGCAATCACTTGCAGTTGCAGGGGAGGCAAAGTATAGCCTCGATTACCAACGTATGGCCATTGTTGGTACCCTGAAGTCATAGGGAACCTTTCTTACAACTGTAGTAGTGACATAGGTTCAAACTTTCATCCCGCGATCTACTTCGAAGGTACGTGTGAGAGGACCGTACAGGAAGAGTAACGCTGTGACGTTGCAGGTCTCCTGCGTGGTGGTCTTAGTCAAGATCGGCCGAGGGCGGGACGAGGAAGCCGGGCTGGAAGGATTCGCGGGATGGGGCCCAGTCCTTGTCCTTTTTGCTTTGCCTAACCGAGTAACGGAGATATGGCAACAAACCTGGGCCTGCAGCGAGGACGGCGGGGGAGTGAAAGCGAAAGAGTCCCCGAGGGAAACCGGGGAATCGCACCTAGCAAGAATTCATGAGCAAGGGACAGAGAAAACGAAAGTCGTCCTGGACAGAGAAAGTAAAAGTCGTCCTAGACAGAGAAAGTAAAAGTCGTCCTAGACAGAGAAAGTAAAAGTCGTCCTAGACAGAGAAAAACGAAAGTCGTCCTAGACAGAGAAAGTAAAAGTCGTCCTAGACAGAGAGGACGAAAGTCGTCCTAGACAGAGAAATTAAAAGTCGTCCTAGACAGAGAAAGTAAAAGTCGTCCTAGACAGAGAGAACGAAAGTCGTCCTAGACAGAGAAAGTAAAAGTCGTCCTATCCATTGGTCTCTGAATAGTAATATAATATGAAAGTAAAACATGTTTTGTTTCAGGAGTAGTTTTTAAGGCTTAATTTTAAGACAAATCAATGCCCCTAATAATGATAGGAATAGAACTTATGACGGTAGGGTCTCTTATAGAAATTACTGTTGATGTTATAGTCTATTGCATTTTACATGTTTATACATGCTAATACTCTACTTAATTGTTTGCTAATGTTCTAAATGAGTCATAATCCTACTGTAATTAACTCAATTTTGTCTTTTAAAGAAACGAGAGAAGTAGATGAATTAATGTTTTGATTTAAACTGACTTGTTGATCTTAATTAATGTTTAATATTAGTTTCACACTGGAATTATGTTGTTTAAATATAAGAATATGTTTGTATTTCAGATTTCCAACAAGGAAATAGACCCTGCATGCTCTAGTTGTCTGTAAAGGTACTCTCTATATGTTATGTTTGTGTAATTTGTATAGGAATTCTTAGAAAATAGCTTAAATAATTCGGCCCCATTTCTATTGTAAACTAATGTTAGCTAGGATATGTCCAAGAGCTCCCGGAAAACTAGTCCATGCTTCGACTGAAATAAGAGATATTTCAGTTTTGGTTGGGAGGGATGTCGTATGACTTCTGTCATGCTGAAGCCAGCCCGCCATGCTGAAGCCAGAATCTGAAACTTGTAACAGCTCTTGAGGGGTAACGGTTAGTCGAGGCCACGGATATTCTATTACATGCCCTCACTTTTATTGAGTTTTTGTGCCGCCCATGTGTTCCCTTGGGACCACCAAGAGTTGTGGCTAGGCACCTGGAACTAACCGCTGGCGCCATGCACCCCCCCCAAGAGGCCTACAGGATAAGGGACCCTCGGTCCTCGAAAACACCACAAGTCGTGAAGAGAAACATGTGAGGCTAGGGTGAAATAGAATACTCTCCCCAATTGTTTTCTGCGGTGCGGCCGGTGTTTGTAGAGGGCGTCAAGGAGATATGTGACTGGACCCCTGAGGCTTGGCATCCGACATGGAGTACCTGAGGAGGGTGGGAAAGCCCGAGAAGTTAGCCCTTTCCTAAACCGCACGAAACATAAACTTAGGTTTCGTACGCAGGTACACGCCCAGGGGAGATGCCCAGTAACTCCTCCTCGGAAGTAGGCGGGATTCCACTTTGAACCCGGCGCTGATTAGCTGGACTAGATCTGACTGATTTCATTGGAGAATTGGATGTTAAGCCACGCCCTGCCCCTGGGGGTATTTCAAGAGCCACCCGGAGCAGAGACAGTTAGTTAGAACTTTGCCAGGGGCACGAATAGATCATAGATTGTGATAGTCATAGGGTGGGGGCATTGGGGCATTGAGGCGTCGGATGTGTTGTACTCTAGAATAAATATAAGTAAAGGAACTACTGCTTGTCCATTCTTACCTTGTAACCACGCTACCTTGTACCCATCAGGTACTAATATTTATAACCTAATAAACCACGCTACCATAATTATAAGTTTATATACGTAGGAGGAAAAGCCCTACGTCAGTGGTGTCATTAGATGGGATAAACAAAACCAATACGTCAGTGGTGACGCTCGGTGAGATAATAAGAAAAGCAATACGACAAGAAGTCATGCTGAAGCCAGCCCGCCATGCTGAAGCCAGAATCTGAAACTTGTAACAGCTCTTGAGGGGTAACGGTTAGTCGAGGCCACGGATATTCTATTACATGCCCTCACTTTTATTGAGTTTTTGTGCCGCCCATGTGTTCCCTTGGGACCACCAAGAGTTGTGGCGAGGCACCTGGAACTAACCGCTGGCGCCATGCACCCCCCCCAAGAGGCCTACAGGATAAGGGACCCTCGGTCCTCGAAAACACCACAAGTCGTGAAGAGAAACATGTGAGGCTAGGGTGAAATAGAATACTCTCCCCAATTGTTTTCTGCGGTGCGGCCGGTGTTTGTAGAGGGCGTCAAGGAGATATGTGACTGGACCCCTGAGGCTTGGCATCCAACATGGAGTACCTGAGGAGGGTGGGAAAGCCCGAGAAGTTAGCCCTTTCCTAAACCGCACGAAACATAAACTTAGGTTTCGTACACAGGTACACGCCCAGGGGAGACGCCCAGTAACTCCTCCTCGGAAGTAGGCGGGATTCCACTTTGAACCCGGCGCTGATTAGCTGGACTAGATCTGACTGATTTCATTGGAGAATTGGATGTTAAGCCACGCCCTGCCCCTGGGGGTATTTCAAGAGCCACCCGGAGCAGAGACAGTTAGTTAGAACTTTGCCAGGGGCACGAATAGATCATAGATTGTGATAGTCATAGGGTGGGGGCATTGGGGCATTGAGGCGTCGGAGGTGTTGTACTCTAGAATAAATATAAGTAAAGGAACTACTGCTTGTCCATTCTTACCTTGTAACCACGCTACCTTGTACCCATCAGGTACTAATATTTATAACCTAATAAACCACGCTACCATAATTATAAGTTTATATACGTAGGAGGAAAAGCCCTACGTCAGTGGTGTCATTAGATGGGATAAACAAAACCAATACGTCAGTGGTGACGCTGGGTGAGATAATAAGAAAAGCAATACGACAGCGCTACCGCGATCCCATTATTACACTAATACTAAAATCCTTATTATGTATACAAAGAGTGCTCCGGTATTACGTCACGGACTCCCTTTTCTACCAAGGGCTAAGACGGCTGCCTTCTTGCAAAGGACTTGTTTTGGCAGCTGTAATCGTTACCCTGAGTGCATGCCCTTGCTAACCTCAGACCATGACGGGGCGCGAACTCTCGACCTGACGCTTCAGAGTCGCGGACGCTACCGCATGAGCCACGGTGATTACATTATGTATACAAAGAGTAAGAATAAGAAGCACTGTAGGACGCTCTAAAGCTGAAAATATGGGTTTCCTCGTGGATCAGCTCAGTGGTAGAGCGCGCGAGTCAGGAAGAGGGCTTGAGCCCACTATGAGTCCTTAGGTAGGGCATCCAGCCTTAATCCTCAAGCTCCAACATGGCTGTGTCCACCCCCATTCGAATGGGGACTAACTGTGACACTTAAAACAGTGTTTTCAAAGGCTATAACTCTCTTAGAGCAAATTCATAATCAAAACTTAAATAATCTAATATATAATGATTTAAAAATTCTCGTTTAAGTGGTCGAGATACTTGATTCCAATATTCCTGTACTAAGCGAGTGGCATTTGTTGGTCTAACTGGGGCAGGTAGCGAATTGGCCACATCTTCAGCCTGCAACCATTCCAAGACGTGCCTCGTGTCCTCCGCCAGATGCTCAAAGGTGCCAATGAAGTCATAGTCAATGGCACATGGATTACATATCTATAAGATGGAAAAATGTGTTCAGTACTCAGGGGAAGATGAAAAAATGTGTTCAGTACTCAGGGGAAGATGAAAAAATGTGTTCAGTACTCAGAAGTAGATGGACAAATGTGTTCAGTACTCAGGGGAAGATGAAAAAATGTGTTCAGTACTCAGAAGAAGATGGAAAAATGTGTTCAGCACTCAGGAGAAGATGAAAAAATGTGTTCAGTACTCAGGGGAAGATGAAAAAATGTGTTCAGTACTCAGGGGAAGATGAAAGAATGTGTTCTGTACTCAGGGGAAGATGAAAAAATGTGTTCAGTACTCAGGGGAAGATGAAACGTTGTGATAAAGATGATAATAGGAAAACTGAGACAATACTTTTTGACTAGCACGTACTGTGTGCACTTATTAATCAATAAAATTGAAATGAGAAAAACGAAATAAAAAAGACATAAAAACAAATATAAATAAATATGAATAATCAAAAGTGTCTCACTTTATGAACGGACATCCAGTGGGCATCATGAAGTACCAAACCTCCAGGTTTTTCGACATCATCAGAAAGAATAAACTTCATAAAATCAGAAAAGCTGACATCAGTTTCGTTGCTTAAACGTATTCTGTCAGGTGAAAAAAAAAAAAAAAGAGTAATGATTTTGAGGGGACTGAGGAAACAACAGTTTCTGCAACAAAGGTTCTATGAACATTCTGTCAATAAACAGATAGTGAACCACCAGCTGAACTATTTATTGGCAGGTTGTACAAAAATCACAGAATACTGAGAATCATATTAACTAACGTCTTTATGGCGCTAAAGGTTAAAATCTCTAATGAAAGGCAAAGGCAAGGGACAGTGATAGCATAAAACCCGACTATATACCTACCATGTAGCCAGGGCCCCAAGTCCCCTCTCCAATAATGAGGACCCAGTGATCCCCAGGCAAAAATTAGTTTAGGTAGACCTATTGGAAATCACCAACCCACCAATGAATTGCCCAACTTCACCGGTAACGACATGGGACTGTAAAAACTAATCCAATCCCACGGCCAGGATCGAACATGGGGCCAGATTATTACCATTCCCAGAGCCACAATGTCGCTAACAGCTAATGATGGGAATTTCTCAACGTCTGGTTCAGAACATGACAACATATAGCAAGATAGAATTTTGATGACACTGCATATCCCTAGATGGAGGATGGTACTGTATATTGTGAAATCTGGAACGTACCCAAATTTATCAAAGTACTTTCCTCTGAAGTAATTAGGAAAGTTAAAGATATCATCGCTAGGCATCAGGGCTTTATCAATATAGGCAGAGACTATGCGCTCCAGAGGGTGACGAACGAATATAAATTTCTTGTAGGTGGCCAACATGTTCCAGCGGTCGTAACTAAACTTAGGTCCATAGAGCGTGTGGAAATATAACCTCCGGTGGAGTTCTCGCCTGGAATATATACAGGAATATATGAATCTGTTTCACGTGAAACACGTGAATATTGTAAATAGGATTATTTTGACTAGTAAGGGAAAACAGAAATTAATATGGTGCCTTGGCGACTAAGAGTATACTTTTTACTTATCTCCAAATGAATATATAAAG
>JAXCGZ010005820.1:97500-102500 GCA_037179515.1 Halocaridina rubra
GGGTTCGCGCCCCGTCACGGTCTGAGGTTAGCAAAGGCATGCACTCAGCGTAAGGATTACATTTGCTAAAACAAGTCCTTCGCAAGAAGGCAACCGTCCTAGCCCTTGGTTGATAAGGGAGTCCGTGACGTAAAACCGGATATATATATATATATATATATATATATATATATATATATAATATATATATATATATATATATATATATATATATTGGACCAAAGGTGCCTAAAATACAAAATGCAAAAAAAAAAAAAAAGTACAAAGTTTCGTAACTTTAAACCTTTGATATTTCGGTATCTGTTAATGTTATTTTGACTTTTTTTAAGTGTAGCTTCAAATAACATGTTCTTACACTTCGCATTTTCTTTGGCCCTTTAGGAGGGGGGAACAGTAATATCTCCCCCCGTCATTACCTCCATGGCATTAAAACTCACATATTTACGCCAAACAGAATATTTCATCTATTGTCTTCTTCTTCTTGAATTTAAACTAGAGATTTTACTCTGAAAGGAATGTTTTCTTCTTCTTCTTCTAAAAAATAGCCTTTTTGATTTGAACAGACTGTCTCGATTAAAATTTTTTTTTTTTTTGGTACCATAACTAGCATTTTTGCTCATATCCCTATATACATGACACAAAAGGAATGGCTGAGTCAAAGCAAAATATCTTGACTCTTTGCTGGAAAAATACAGAGAAGGGGATTCCATATTCCCTAGACCTACCCCACTTAGACGACTTATACGATCCGTAGGGGAACTCTGAGGACATTCACATTTTTTGCTCCGTGGCAAAATGGTAACGTCTGCGACTCTGAGGCGGCAGGTCGAGGGTCTGCGCCCCGTCACGGACTGAGGTTAGTAAGGTCATACACCCAGGGTAACGATTACATCTGCCAAAACAAGTCCTTCGCAAGAAGGCAACCGTCCTAGCCCTTAGTAGAAAAGGGAGTTCGTGACGTAAAACCGAAACCAATGAAATATTAAATCAAATTTCCTTGCTTCTCATTTTCTTTGTTAGTCTTCTGGCGAAGCAACTAAAACGGTTTCGATCCCACCGCGAGGTGCTAGGAAGGGCATCCATCCTTAGTCCCCCTTTAAAGCTCCAACCTGTGTCCACCCCCTTTGAATGGGAAGTAATTGTTTGTTGTTCCGGTTTTACGTCACAGGCTCCCTTATCAACCAAGGGCTAGGACGGCTGCCTTCCTAAGAAGGACTTGTTTTGGCAGATATAATCGTTACCCCGAGTGAATGCCCTTGCTAACCTCAGACCGTGACGGGGCGCGAACCCTCGACCTGACGCCTCAAAGTCGTGAACGCTACCGCTTGAGCCACGATGACTACTTTTGAATGGAAAATAATTGTGACACATAATACAAAGCATCACTAATTCTTAGCTAGATGGAACTGCGGTAGCTTAGTGGTAGAACTCTCTAGTCGGGATGTGACAAACTCACCTTCCTGTCCACCGCGTGACGTTAGGAAGGGCATCCAGCCTTAAATCCCCAGTACTAATATGTCAGTGTTCACCACCACTCGCACAAGGGATAACTGTAACATATTAAAATTAATGGTCCTTTAAGCATGCCGTAGGAGCTCAGTGGTAGAGTGTGCGAGTCTGGAAGCAACTAACCCAGACTCGAGCCCATCGCGAGACTTTAAGAAGGGCATCCAACCTTAACTCCCTTATAGCTCCATCATGCCTGTGTCCACCCCCAATCGAATGGGAACTAATTGTGACGCATAAAACGGTGAATCAGGTAGTCACCGTGGCTCAAGCGGTAGCGTCCGCGACTCTGAGGCGTCAGGTCAAGGGTTCGTGCCCCGTCACGGTCTGAGGTCAGCAAGGGCATGTACTCAGGGTAACGATTACATCTGCCAAAACAAGTCCTTCGCAAGAAGGCAACCGTCCTAGCCCTTAGTAGAAAAGGGAGTCCGTGACGTAAAACCGGAACATAAAACGGTGCATCATCATTATAAATACATAAAAAACTACTATTTTAGCATCTTGTAAAGTTAGGTAACCCCCACAACCCCATAAAATTTTAAATAACCCCGTAAATACTTAGGTGAGGCTACACTAGGTGCCTTGCCCTGTAAATGTGAATAACCTTAGAGTCCCCTAAGGGTACGCTACTTAACTAGATCTCTTTTTTTTTAATATTTTCTCAGAATTCGTCTCAGTAATACCGACCTTCCTCAACATGCGTTCAAGTGGCCAATCTTCATCCCCCCTCACCCCATATCCCAGCCATAACCCCCTACCCCATTCCTCTACCCTCGTTATATAATGGTATCTATGCAAAGTCTCCCATTTTATTTTGCTGTTTCATCAAATTGTGGAATTTAGGCTGAATGCCCTTCCTTAACTCCCCGCGGTGGGATTGAACACGGATTTATCACTTCCTAATTCAACATCAACACCGAATATTCGTGGATATTCGTTGCACATGACTTATTATTCCTTCACATCTGACAAGTCACAATACACTCCTGATCTCTGGTTCTCTCTATGTTTTCTTCGTACCCAGGCCTGATGAGGGTAGATTTATTTTTTTTATTTTTTTGCCCGTCCTGGTGTCACAATCATAAAAAAAAGTGCTCTGACCAATGCGCTACCGCGGTAAACAGGTGAGTTAGGGCATACCGTCTATAAAAACTGCTGCATGGTTTACATAGCAACAGTACCTACACTACTAGTGTATATGCGTGATAGTAGTCTCCTTGACAAAATGGTAGGGTCCGCGACTCTGAGACGGCAGGTCGAGGGTTCGCGTACCGTCACGGACTGAGGTCAGTAAGGGCATACACTCAGGGTAACGATTACATCTGCCAAAACAAGTCCTTCGCAAGAAGGCAACCGTCCTAGCCCTTAGTAGAAGAGGGACTTCATGACGTAAAACCGAAACCAAACCAAACCAGTGTATATGCGAGATCATGTCCCCCTATACGGGTGCATGTCACCCCTGGCAGGCAACAGATACGCCCCCTAACGAGAATACGTTCCGGTTTTACGTCACGGACTCCCTTATCAACCAAGGGCTAGGACGGTTGCCTTCTTGAGAAGGACTTGTTTTGGCAGATGTAATCCTTACGCTGAGTGCATGCCTTTGCTAACCTCAGACCGTGGCGGGGCGCGAACCCTCGACCTGACGCCTCAGAGTCGGAGACGCTACCGACTGAGCCACGGCGACTACGAGAATACGTCGTACCGTCTATATTCACAATAGTTCCGGTTTTACGTCACGGACTCCCATTTCAACCAAGGGCCAGGACGGTTGCCTTCTTGCTAAGGATTTGTTTTGACAGATGTAATCATTACCCTGAGTGCATGCCCTTGCTAACCTCAGACCGCGACGGGGCGCGAACCCTCGACCTGAAGCCCCAGAGTCGCTGACGCTACCGCTTGAGCCACAGTGACTACTCTATATTCACACTACCTTATGTTATATTAGGTTAGGTTATTTAGCTTAGATTAGCTTTAGTTAGGTTATATTTTCAAAGAAATTCTGTTATTGGCTAAAAAAATCTACAGAAATCCAGACTTTCCTCTGAATTGGCAATACTTCTTTGTAGTGCGAATAAGATTTGTTATGTACACTATATTTATTTAAGGTTGTTTGTTCCGGTTTTACGTCACGGACTCCCTTTTCTACCAAGGGCTAGGACGGTTGCATTCTTGCAAAGGACTTGTTTTGGCAGATGTAATCGTTACCCTGAGTGCATGCCCTTGTTAACCTCAGACCGTGACGGGGCGCGAACCCTCGACATTTAAGGAATAAGTCAACATATATAATGAGATGAAGACTTATTGTATGAATAAACAGATAAATAAATATATAAATATATAAATAACTGATAAATAAATAATATAAATAATATAGAATGAATAAATCTACTAATGAAAAATAATCAGTTAATAAATAGACAGCTATACGAGGCTCAGTGACTGCAAAAATTCCTATAATACCAAAAGTCGCCATATAGTTTAAGAGGAAATAAATAAATATGTAATTCACAAAAAATACATAAAAAATAAATATTTAATGTAATATAAATGAAAAAATAATATATATATAATTCAAAATATTCATTAATTAATCCAAGAATTAATTATAAGTCAATAGCTAATAAATAAGCATATATATAAATGAATGACTTAATTATATAAATAAATGAATGATGAAAGTAATTTCTCTCTCTCTCTCTCTCTCTCTCTCTCTTTCTCTCTCTCTTTCTCTCTCTCTCTCTCTCTCTCTCTCTTTCTCTTTCTCTCTCTCTCTCTTTCTCTCTCTCTCTCTCTCTCTCTCTCTCTCTCTATATATATATATATATATATATATATATATATATATATATATATATATATAGATAGATAGATAGATAGATAGATAGATAGATAATATAAATATATTAATATAGAAAGATATAAATACAATTAATGAAATAAAATAACATACACGCTCTTACGATGCCCTTAAGCACGTTCAGGTTAGGTTATGTGACCTAACAAAATAAACAAATCAGTAGTTGTCGCTTTGGATTGATGTTATATGTGTCCGTAACTGATTCCCATTCGAACGGGGGAGAAATCCTCATGTACGAGCCCACATTGGAGCGTTAGGAAGGGCATCCAGCCTTACTTTTTTAGCTTCATGCTCTCTGTATCCACTCCCATTCGCGTGGGTCATTTTGGCCACAAATATAAAGGGAGTTGAAAAGGACAGATTGGAGCTGGGGAATTAAGGTTAAATGAAACAAAAGTAAATTATCCTAATTATAACACTAACGCTATCCAGCTAACGATGTACGCCTTTAGCATGCTGAGTTAACGTGGGTTACATTGAAATGGGACGCCAATACTCGTATTCTTCTTCTCACAAAGACTTTCTGGCGAAGAGAGCCAACACGACCCACTCCCGAAAATAAGCAACATTTCTTTTTTGTGTGTGTGTGTAGTCTCCGTGGCAAAATGGTAGCGTCCGCGACTCTGAGGCGGCA
>JAXCGZ010005820.1:112500-123119 GCA_037179515.1 Halocaridina rubra
AATAAAAATGTTTGCTTGTTTATTTGTGTGTTTGTTTGTTAGTTTCTAGACCAAAACATTTGTTCTCAGAAATGCAGTGAATATATATTTGATGTGATATAGACTTTGAGATCTCAAGATTAAGACCCGCTTTCTTAAACAGTGTAAACCTAGGATACCATATTGTTAGTTAGCTAGACACACAAATCGATTTTATAAATGCATCTGACGCAGTTCTTTGTATGGCTAGGGTCCCAAATGGGATCCTAGCCATGCACATAACTGCGTCAGATGCATTTATAAAATCCATTTATGTGTATCTAGCTAACTAACAATATGGTATCCTAGGTTTACACTGTTTAAGAAATCGAGCCAAAATCTGTATTATATTTTCTCCTAATATATATATTCTTGCGTTTGTAGTAAGAATATATTCTTATTGTTAGAGTCTAATAAAAACTTGGCTAATATTTCATTTTAGTGTGAAACAATACCCAGTAGAAAAAAGGTCTGATATGAACATGGATCTACATAGCATTTTACATATATAAAGCATAATCTCTAGCTTAAAAATGCTCCATCAATTTTTTCTATGGTGGATATTTGAGGACGTATTATATTCATGGTATCTGACATAAAGAAAAAAATCTTGCTTAAAATGCTCCAGCATATTTTCCTATGGTGGATTATAGAGGACGTATCGAATTCAAGGTATCTGACATCCATTTACAATATATCTGACAGAATCAAACTCAGCGAAACGAAGTGAGAGGATGAAAAGGAAGATTAAGCGACTTTGCCAAACTCTGAACATGTCCAAACCTGTTAATGACTATCATATGCAACACGTGTTAGTGGACGAGAAGAGTGAGGTCTTGTTCTGTATTATGCCAAAGGTGAGTGGTTATCCCTTTCCCAAGGAAAACATTCTTCTGCTTTTTATTGTACAGGAAATTTAGTGACCTCAAAGGTGCTTAATATCCTATTCTAAAGATAGTAACTACATGTAGTTAGTGTTTTTAACTACGCGTCAGGTCGAGGGTTCGCGCCCCGTCACGGTCTGAGGTTAGCAAGGGCATGTACTCAGGGTAACGATTATATCTGCCAAAACAAGTCCTTCGCAAGAAGGCAACCGCCCTAGTCCTTGGTAGAAAAGGGGTCCGAGACGTAAAACCGGAACATTGTATATATATATATATATATATATATATATATATATATATATATATATATATATATATATATATATATATATATATATATATATATATATATATATATATATATATATATATGTTTGGGGATGAGAAGGTTGGGCAGGATAAAGAATGAGCACACTAGACGAACAGCGCAAGTAGCAGACGTGGTGAGAATGGCGAGACTGAGAAGATCTGAGCATGTGGCGAGGAGGGATAAATGGTAGGATAAAGAATGAGCACACAAGACGAACAACGCAAGTAACAGACGTGGTGAGAATGGCGAGACTGAGAAGATCTGAGCATGTGGTGAGGAGGGATTATCGGTATGTTGGGTAAAAGGATGTTGAGGATGGAGGTGTCAGTATTCATAGTAAAAAAAAAGTACTAAATATAATTAAATAAAAAAAAAACTCGCAAAACATTAAAGTTAATAATATATAACGAGGAAAATCGATCTTATTTTCTTCCTTTTATGAATTTTTTTTTATTAATCTATTTATTCAGTTAAAGATTCTATTTTGTAATTAATTTATGTTATTTTTCAAGACAGCAAGTACGAATTGGAAATTGTTATGGGCACGACTTCACGGGAGGGAAATTCAATTCGACAATAATACCGCTTTCAGGTGAGAATCTTACACAGGTACTTCATTTGTGTGACTCTTGTGTTTTAGATTTGTCATGTTATTCAAAAGACGTAAAATAATTTCTAAGATTAATAACTTTTAAGATTTATTAGTGCATGCCATGCTCATAACCTGTATGTATGTGATTACCTAATTGTGATTACCTAATTGTGTTTACGGGAAAGAGCCCAAAACTAGTATCTTCCCGTCTCCTGATCGGTTCCATTTTATACTTAGTGATACTTATCATACCTGTCCTTAAAACTAAGGATTGAGATAGCATTAACTACCTCCTCGCTCAGCCAATTCCAATTATCAACTACTCTTACACTGAAAAAGTATTTTCTTACATCCTGCAAAGAAGTTTTCTTACGAAGCTTCAAACTATGACCTCTAGTTCTAGAGCCAGCCATGTCAAAATATCGATCCCTATCCACTCTACCATAACCATGAAGGAATTTAAAGACTGTCACCATATCCCCCCTCACTCTTCTAGCTTCGAGTGATGGTAAGTCTATTTCCCTCAGCCTCTCATCATAACTGAGATTGCGTATTTCTGGCACCAGTTTCGTGGCATGTCTTTGAACTTTTTCAAGCTTAGCTATGTGCGTTTTTAAGTGCGGATTCCAAAAGGGGGCTAGATATTCGAGTTTTGGCCTCACATGGGTTACATAAATATTTCTGAACATTTCCTTGTCCGTGTGCCTGAAGGCTACCCTTACATTTGATAAGAATGCATATGCTGCCCTTACTATGCCATTTATATGTATTTCTGGAGACAAATCTGCCAGTATGTTTACTCCTAGATCTCTCTCATTTTCTGTCTCTTGAAGTTGTACTCCAGCCACCGAGTATGTATGTATGTATGTATGTATGTATGTATGTATGTATGTATGTATGTATGTATGCAAGTATGTATGTATGCATGTACGTACGTACGTACGTACGTGCGTATGTATGTATGTGGTGTATGTATGTATGTATGTATGTATGTATGTATGTATGTATGTACGTACGCACGTGCGTATGTATGTATGTACGTACGTATGTATGTATGTATGTATGTATGTATGTATGTATGTATGTATGTACGTACGTGCGTATGTATGTATGTATGTATGTATGTATGTATGTACCCAATTTCCCGAAATCTGCTCAAGCAAAAGTGTCAAGTGGTCCATGCTCGTAGCTCCCAGTCTCCTGGTCGGATTTTATAGCTTACTCACTAACACTTATCCCATCTTTCCTTAAAACTATGAATGAATTTAGAATTTACAGTTTCTTCTCTAAGTGAATTCTAATTCTAAACTAATTATAATTCTAAGTTACCCTACGAGTCTTCAATATAAGGCTTCTAGTTCTAGTCCCATCCATCTCAAAGTATCCCTCCCTATCAACTCTGTTAAAACCACGTAGGAGTCTTAAAAACCGTCATCATATCCCCTTCCATCTTTAAGTGGTGGTAAGTCTAACTCCGTCAACCTTTCTTCAAAAAATAAGATTTTATATCTCTGTCATAAGCTTTGTAACATCTCTTTGAAGTTTTTCAAATTGTGGCCCTAAAGGTGATCCCTGCAGAACCCCACTTTTAACCCTCTCACAGTCTTGTACTCCATGTCCTAAGTATAAATGTCCTTAGTATAAATGAACATATGAGCGATTATTAGCAAGATCTCTATTAATATTTTGTGCCTTAAGCATATATCTTATCTGTGCATTAACACAGCTAAAAATAGCATGTATTTGCATCTTCTTCTACAGTGATTTTAAAAGAAGGAATTTTACTATTTAAATTGTTAAGTAATTTATGGAAATGCAAATTATTTGAGATAATGCAAAGAATATCATCAATATGCCTGGAGCAATCCAGTTTCTTGATCGTGGATTTTGGAAGATATAATCTTGAAATATATTCATACTAACAGAGTTTTGATGATATATGTCATTAAAAAGGAATTTACAGTCTACAATACAATGCTTACTAACTCAATTGTAACTCAAGTCTGAAGAGGGACCCTTATAGTTTCTAATATTAGAGCTGAGTAGATCAAGTTCTGGCTCTAGAACTAGAGGTCATGGTTTGAAGCTTCGTAAGAAAACTTCTTTGCAGGATGTAAGGAAATACTTTTTCAGTGTAAGAGTAGTTGATAATTGGAATTGGCTAAGCGAGGAGGTAGTTAGTGCTATCTCAATCCATAGTTTTAAGGACAGGTATGATAAGTATCACTAAGTATAAAATGGAACCGATGAGGAGACGGGAAGATACGAGCTTTGGGCTCTTTCCCGTAAACACAATTAGGTAATCACACACATGCACACACTCACTCATCAGGAGACGGGAAGTTACGAGCTTTGGGCTCTTTCCCGTAAACACAATTAGGTAATCACACACACTCATTCACGCACACACACACATTCTGGCTACAAAATCCATGCTAAATCCCTTCTCCCACTCACATATAACCAAACATCACCGCTTTTTCATCCGTTGCTTTAAATTCCCAAAATTATCTTCGCAAACAGACATTATGTGCATAGGCTAACAGGAGACCAAATCCTGCTCAGTGAGAAATATAAGTACGACCGATGGATGATGTTGGAATCTTACAAGAAACTCCTGTTTGTGAGACAGCCTTTGGAACGGATCGTTTCAGCTTATATTGACAAAGTGGTCCAAGGTCTTGGATGGGATTACAACTATGCAACCAAGTTCAGAGTGTTCTTTAAGAAAAAATTCGGGTATGCAGAAAGTGTATTTAGAATGTTCTTTTATAACATAACGATACACACTCTGACGAGGGTGTACACACATACACACAGGAGACGGAAGATACGAGCTTTGGGCTCTTTCCCGTAAACACAATTAGGTACTCACACATACACAAATCCATAGTTTTAAGGACAGGTATGATAAGTATCACTAAGTACAAAATGGAACCGATCAGGAAAGGGGAAGATACGAGCTTTGGGCACTTTCCCGTAAGCACAATTAGGTAATCAGTCTCTCTCTCTCTCTCTCTCTCTCACACACACACACACACACACACACACACACACACGCACACACACACACACACACACACACACACACACGCACACACACACACACACACACAAGAAGAGAAGAACAATTTTCGTTACGGAATACTTCCAGACAAAGGGGAGATAAAGAAGATAATGACAGAAGATCAGGGGATGGGGCCTCATTAAGATTGTTATACACAAATGCTGATGGATTAGCTGGTAAGGCAGTAGAATTAAAAGATAGGATTCACAACAGTAAGGCAGATATAGTAGCAATTACAGAGACTAAGTTGAGTGAGGACATAAACAGTGTCACAGTTTTTCCTAAGGGCTTCAGAATACTAAGGGTCGAAAGATCTGAGAGGACTGGTGGAGGGATAGCACTGCTCATAAGTGAGAGGATTCAAGTTGAAGAGATAAACTTGGCTATAGAAAGTGAGTTCAGGGAATTTCTTGTTGCTCGCATAAATACTGGGTCAGAGAGCATTATAATAACTGTTGTATACAACCCACCAAGGAACCAAAATAGGCTTGAAATTTATGAGGAAAGTCATATAGGTACGATTGAAGTCATAAACTCAGTTGTTAACATGGCGCGGGAGAAAAAATGTAGGATTTTGATTATGGGAGACTTTAATCATAAAGAGATAGATTGGATAAATCTTGACCCACACAGTGGTGAGGACTCCTTTGGGGCAAGATTCCTAGATTGCGTACAAGGGAATTTCCTACACCAACATGTAATGGAACCAACAAGAGCCAGGGGTGGGGATGAGCCATCACTACTTGATCTGGTGTTCACAGATAATGTGTTGGATATTGAAAATATTGAGTATGAACCACCAATTGGAAAGAGTGACCACTGTGTGTTGTTGATGGAGTATATCATTGAAGACATTCTTCCTGAGAGTAGAGGCACTGAGGACATGAGGAGGAACTATCAGAAAGGAGATTACATCAAAATGAATGAGCTTTTTGCAGTTATTGACTGGAGAACCTTATTTTACAACAAATCTGTATAAGAAATGTATGACATCTTTTGTGAGAAATATGGGAAGATTGTAGATTGCTGCATACCTGTCACCAAAGTAGGTGTAATTCATGCCAGAGAGAAATGGTTCGATAATGGGTGTAAAAGAGCTAAGGAGTGGAGAGACAAATGCTGGAAAAGGTATAGGAGGAGAAAAAACATAAATGCCTGGCAAACCTACAAAAGAGCAAGAAATGACTACCTAAGTAAAAGGAGAGAGGCAGAGAAAGATTATGAGAGGGACATCACCAGGAAGGCGAAAGAAAATCCCAAGCTTTTCCACAGCTTTATCAGAGGAAAACTGAAGGTAAAAGAACAGGTTTTAAGGCTAAAGAGAGCGGATGGAAGCATCACTGAGACGGACGAAGAGATCTGCAAAGAATTGAACAAGGAGTTTCAGTCAGTATTTACAGTAGAAAATACCCCACCCCCTCAGATTGCAGTGATAGAAGCTCAAGGGCCGGTATTAGAGAACATCAACCTTACAGCCATAGAGGTATGCAAAGCGCTGATGGATTTAGATGTTCATAAAGCTACAGGTCCTGATGACATATCCCCTCATGTGCTTAAAAAATGCGCAAACACAATATCAGTGGCACTAAGTATCATATTTAAGGAGTCATTGGAGTCGGGGGAGATTCCAAGATGCTGGAAACAAGCAAATGTGATACCTATCTTCAAAAAGGGAAGGAGGGATACGGCTCTGAACTATAGACCAGTTTCCTTGACCAGCATAGTTTGCAAAGTTATGGAGAAACTACTAAGGAAACATATCTCTCTTCACTTGGAATCCTTCAACTTTTTGTCAGTGAGGCAACATGGCTTCAGAGAAGGAAGATCAACAGTAACAAACTTATTAGAATTTTATGATGAGGTAAGCCAAATCTTACAGGAAAGAGAGGGCTGGGCAGATTGCATATTCCTAGACTTCCAGAAAGCGTTTGACACTGTTCCACATGGGAGACTTATTAGGAAGCTGCAATCAATGGCTAGAATAGGTGGAAATGTCTTGGAATGGATAAAAACTTACTTAGAAGGAAGGGAACAGAGGGTTAGAGTAAGACACTCAGTGTCGGAATGGAGAAGAGTTAGTAGTGGAGTTCCACAGGGTTCAGTTTTAGGGCCACTTTTGTTCCTTGTATATGTAAATGACCTACCAGAGTCTGTAAATTCATTCATGAATATGTTTGCAGATGATGCAAAGATTGTGAAGAAAGTAAAAAACGAGAACAATGGTAGAGAACTTCAGGAGGATCTAAATAATCTGCATGAGTGGTCAGAAAAGTGGCTAATGAAATTCAATACCTCAAAATGTAAGGTAATGAGAATGGGTACAAGTGCAAGAAGGCCCAAGCTTGACTACTCGGTGGCTGGAGTACAACTTCAGGAGACAGAAAATGAGAGAGATCTAGGAGTAAACATATTGGCAGATTTGTCTCCAGAAATACATATAAATGGCGTAGTAAGGGCAGCATATGCATTCTTATCAAATGTAAGGGTAGCCTTCAGGCACATGGACAAGGAAATGTTCAGAAATATTTATGTAACCTATGTGAGGCCAAAACTCGAATATCTAGCCCCCTTTTGGAATCCGCACTTGAAAAAGCACATAGCTAAGCTTGAAAAAGTTCAAAGACATGCCATGAAACTGGTGCCAGAAATACGCAATCTCGGTTATGATGAGAGGCTGAGGGAATTAGACTTGCCATCACTCGAAGCTAGAAGAGTAAGGGGGGATATGGTGACAGTCTTTAAATTCCTTCATGGTTATGATAGAGTGGATAGGGATCGATATTTCGATATGGCTGGCTCTAGAACTAGAGGTCATAGTTTGAAGCTTCGGAAGAAAACTTGTTTGCAGGATGTAAGGAAATACTTTTTCAGTGTAAGAGTAGTTGATAATTGGAATTCGCTAAGCGAGGAGGTAGTTAATGCTACCTCAATCCATAGTTTTAAGGACAGGTATGATAAGTATCACTAAGTCTAAAAATGGAACCGATCAGGAGACGGGAAGATACGAGCTTTGGGCTCTTTCCCGTAAACACAATTAGGTAATCACAATTAGGTAATCACACACACACGCGCGTTCAGTGACACACGGAATTGCTCCTCTTAAATTTTAAACTGTTTCGAGTGACTAAAGTGCTTAGTGGAAAACTTTACCATAATTTCCATAAATCTGAAATCCTGCAGAGTATTGTGAGTACAAAAACTAATATTTGTTGTAAGACGAGACTGTTCATATTAAAGGAAAATAATTGAGAACTTTTTCGTGAGGAAGAGAGAGAAGCTGCCGTCCAGTTTCTGCCTTGAGGGAAATCTAGAAGAGTTGCCAGACGTGGAGCCTCACACCACATTACCTAATTTTTTGTGTAAACTGGGGAAAGCTCTTAAGCCGTTTTACCTGATCCTGTGGTTCTATATATTGTTAAAAACAGTATCCTTCCCATTTATATTAACTAGTTAGTTAGTTTGATACACGAACAAATTGAATAATAAAAGAAAAAAAAATTACCAAATACCCACCTGTCAACAGTACTGAGTTAAGTTGCCAAGTAGTACAGCAGTCCTATTTTCTTCATTTTTTTTTGCTTTTCTTTTAGCTTTCTCGTTTGCTATTTTGTTATTTTGTATATATATTGAGTTAAATGTAAAGTCTAAATCCCGTGATAACATATCTTGGTTAGCAGGTCAGTTTATCAGTTAGGAAGAATATATAACAGAAACAGGTGGGTGCCACCTCGAACACAAATTCGAATTTTCCTTCAGGTTTGACTTTTGTTTTTCTTTTTCTTTTTATACTTAAATTACCATGGTCAAGTTTTTAAGTTAAGATGTGTGTTACCAGAAAGGAGACAAACTGAGTCACTAAATAGCACTTATATGGAGATATAAAAATTCTGTGTGAAGGTAAATTAGAAGTTTTTCTCTTTTCTTTTTTTTTTCCTCTTTCTCGTCTTCTTTCTATATTCTGTGAGAGGGAGAACATAAAAATGAAGCCATCTCTGTCCCAAACCTCTCCCACCCATGGGTTGGGAGAAGGGGTAGTCATCAGAGGACTTAAACAGAGAATCAAGAAGTTAGAGGAAATGGTTACAAGCCTTGATGATAAAATTCGGAATATGGATGGAGAAATGAAAGAGAATGAAACACTCAGAGAACAAATAAGATCTTTGGAGGAAGCAAATAAAGCACAAGGGCAGGAGAGAAAGGAACTAGAAAAAAGAATAAAGAAGCTGGAAGGGGAAAAGAGTCAACTAGAATCTAGAATTTCTAAACAAGAAGATAAAAACAAACAGCTAAATGACAACCTAAAGGAATTAGATGTTAGTTCACTGCTATCTTCTGAGAGAGACGAGATTGCTGCTTGGAATGTTCAGATTAAGGAAAACATTGAACAGTTCAGAAAAGAGTTCCAGGAGCTGAATATGGAAAATGATGCCATGAAAACGTCCTTTGCTGATGCACTAAAGGGGAATGTGGCAGTAAAAGAGGCTGTAAAGGTGGTGGCACTGGAAAACATACAAACAGTTGACTATAAAGAGACAGTAATCGAAAAAATGAAAGACGTTGTGATGGAAAGGGCAAACCCACTCATCAGACAGGCACTTGATAAGGAGAAGACAGTGGTAATCTCAGGCATAAGTGAATCCCAGGAGCCAACATGGCAGGGGAGACTTGAAGAAAATAAAGCTAACGTTGTAGACCTGATAAGAAAGCTTGGAGTAGTATGTGGTCCTGAGGATATTGTAAACATACACCAACTAGGTAAATATTCGAGGGAAGGAAAGCCGAGACCAACAAAAGTAACCTTTGAGAGAGGGGAGACATGTAGGGAAATATTGTTGAGAAAAAAAAGTCTAAAAGACCTTCAAGAATGCAAAGAAGTGTTCATTAGACGATACAGAACACAGGAAGAGATGGGAAAGATCAAAAACTTGTTGCAAGAGGCAAGAAGGTTAAATGATGAAAGAAATGAAGAAGAGAAGAAAAATTTTCGTTACGGAATACTTCCAGACAAAGGGGAGATAAAGAAGATAATGACAGAAGATCAGGGGATGGGGCCTCATTAAGATTGTTATACACAAATGCTGATGGATTAGCTGGTAAGGCAGTAGAATTAAAAGATAGGATTCACAACAGTAAGGCAGATATAGTAGCAATTACAGAGACTAAGTTGAGTGAGGACATAAACAGTGTCACAGTTTTTCCTAAGGGCTTCAGAATACTAAGGGTCGAAAGATCTGAGAGGACTGGTGGAGGGATAGCACTGCTCATAAGTGAGAGGATTCAAGTTGAAGAAATAAACTTGGCTATAGAAAGTGAGTTCAGGGAATTTCTTGTTGCTCGCATAAATACTGGGTCAGAGAGCATTATAATAACTGTTGTATACAACCCACCAAGGAACCAAAATAGGCTTGAAATTTATGAGGAAAGTCATATAGGTACGATTGAAGTCATAAACTCAGTTGTTAACATGGCGCGGGAGAAAAAATGTAGGATTTTGATTATGGGAGACTTTAATCATAAAGAGATAGATTGGATAAATCTTGACCCACACAGTGGTGAGGACTCATTTGGGGCAAGATTCCTAGATTGCGTACAAGGGAATTTCCTACACCAACATGTAATGGAACCAACAAGAGCCAGGGGTGGGGATGAGCCATCACTACTTGATCTGGTGTTCACAGATAATGTGTTGGATATTGAAAATATTGAGTATGAACCACCAATTGGAAAGAGTGACCACTGTGTGTTGTT
>JAXCGZ010005821.1:0-40000 GCA_037179515.1 Halocaridina rubra
CTCTCTCTCTGCCGTAGACTACCCACCTCGTCGAGCTCCACCTACTGTGAACTGAATGCCATCTGGATGCCGTGACTCTCCTTGTTCGACGACGAGTGAATGGGGTAATAATTTGTGACTCCCAATCGGCCCTACAAGCCCTATCCTCGCCAAGACCTATCTGTGGCCGTGCTGTGGGAGATATACTATGTCGCCTCGCAGCCGCTCGGGATGCTTCTCTTGTTGTGTCATTTTGTGTGGACTCCATCCCACATTGGGCTGACTGGCAACGACACAGCGGATCGTCTTGCCAAGGCGGCCTGTATGCTGGATGGGCATGCTGTGGACGCTGAGCCCTCCCTTCCGATGCCTACGTAACATCATCTACTCAGCTGGGTTTGCCATGACGGTCCAGCGCAGGGACACGGAGAGGGCCAACAGTGTGTCCATACAGCACCATGATCACTTCCTTCACAGTCGCTACAAGTATCGCAGACGCGGGTTAATGGTGCGGAAAAACAGTGTAGGTTAGTGCTCGGCTCAGAATGGGGTATCGGCCTTTATGGCAGGTCTCCCAGACTCTAGATATGCCACAGTACACCTCCTGTACATTATGCGGACCGAACTAATGCTAACACTCTTGACCACTATTGTCTTCAGTGCCCCGCAGTGAAGAGATGTTTTACCACGAGGTCAGAACTTAATACAGATCTGCTCATTTTTACTTAATGATGACAACCTTGATGTTATTCTTGCTCGTTTTCCTCACTTTGGTGGCCATTAATTATATTGAATTATACATATATTTTCTGTATGTTGCTATATAATTCTGTTTGTGCATTCTGCGTTTCTCTGAGCTTTACTTTTGCATATAATGTACTCTGTGCTGCCATTCTGTGAGTTGTGTGTTAGTATGCAGCAATGTTTTATCAATATGTACACCTCCCTGTAAACCATGTTCAATTCTTGGTTTTATATCCATTTGAAGCATTATTTGTATGAACTCATGTAATGTCTGACGCCTTGGCGCAATAAATTAATAAAATAAAATAATCTCTCTCTCTCTCTCTCTCTCATTATAATATATATATATATATATATATATATATATATATATATATATATATATATATATATATATATATATATATATATATATATATATATATATATATATATATATATATATATATATATATATATATATATATATATATATATATATATATATATATATATATATATATATATATATATGGAAGGAAAAGCCCATTAAATAAAACAACGAAAATATATATATATATATATATATATATATATATATATATATATATATATATATATATATATATATATATATATATATATATATATATATATATATATATATATATATATATATATATATATATATATATATATATATATATATATATATATATATATATATATATATATATATATATATATATGTATAAAGTACTTATTAATTTCGTGACCTAAGCTGGTCACCTCAAAGGTCACGAAATTAATAAGTACTTTATATATATATATATATATTATATATATATATATATATATATATATATATATATATATAATATATAATATATATATATATATATATATATATATATATATATATATATATATATATATATAATATATATATATATATATATATATATATATATATATATATATATATATATATTTTCGTTGTTTTATTTAATGGGCTTTTCCTTCCATTTTAGACTGTATGTTAACAGTTCAGTGTCATATATATATATATATATATATATATATATATATATATATATATATATATATATATATATATATATATATATATATATATATATATATATATATATATATATATATATATATATATATATATATATATATATATATATATATATATATATATATATATCTACACACAGTGTTACCTCAATTATTGCGGTAGTTCGGTTCCGGGACCCGGCGCGAACCAGGAAATCCCCGGAGTAGGATCAGCCTATATGTACATAGATATTTTAATGTATTTTTACGTTTACACTGTATGAACCCTCCCTGTACTGTTAAAAAAACACCCTTTACATTATAAATAACAGCAAGCAACGTAATTTTTTTATGAAAGTGATAGGAAAACTTACCGTGAATGAGGTGATGATGACTTGACATACATAGGTTCCATATTTTACAATAATGTTTACGTTTACGTAAAATAGCGGCCGACATCCACAAACTTTTTTCCTTCTTTCAACATATCTAAGAGTTTCACTTTATCTACAATAGTTAACATTTTCCTCTGCCGCTTAGGCTCACTACAAGAAGCCTTAGAAGATGAAGGATGCTTGGGAGGCATTGCAAAGGTTAAAATATGCGAGTAAAAAAATCACAAGCAAAACATATTAATAATAATAAGCCCAACGTGAATGGCGCACGCGAGTGAGGCGAGACAATGGAAGATGGTGGAAGCCTTTGTCCGAAATGCTGATAGCGGTATCATATTTTACATGTTGCAGTACTGTTAGTATTTATGTTTTTTACTATTTTTAACTGTTATATTATTCTTAGGCTAAGAAATACGTTTTTTTTATCAATAAAATCATGAAACTACTGGAAATATAAATATATATGCTAGCTCACGTAGCTTCGACCCCAATACATTGTACGCTATCGAACACAAGCAGAACGATTAATAAGCACAACGTGAACGGCGCACACCTGAGTTAGACTGAACGAGTCTTTGTCCAAAACGCTGATAGCGGTATCATATTTTACATGTTGCAATACTGTTAGTATTTATGTTTTTTTTTACTATTTTTTACTGTTTTATTATTCTTAGGCTAATAAATACGTTTTTATTATCAATAAAATCATGAAACTACTGGAAATATAAATATATATGCTAGCTCACGTAGCTGCGACCCCAATACATTGTACGCTATCGAACAGTATTTCGTATGATGCAATACTGTGAGTTATACTGTACGTTCGTATATCATTCAGTTATTAGTACAATGTATATTAATTTAAAATTCATCTACTTATTTGATGATTTTACAAAATCTAGTGTATTTATTCATTGTAATTTTGACCAAATATTCCTTTTGTAAAGATTATACTGTACTTTTCAAAAGAGGTGGTCAATAAACGTATCTATCTATCTATCTATCTACATTTATGTTTTTTACTATTTTTTACTGTTTTATTATTCGTAGGCTGGGAAATAATTTTTTTTATCAATTAGATAATGAAATATGTTTTTTTCAATAAAAAAAAAATGAAAATACTGAGAATTTTTTTATTTAATATTTTAATATTTTTGCATATACCCATGAAATAAAATAATAATTTATCCAAAAAAAAAAAAACGCGATAGAGTGAGAAAGCGAACCAGGAAACGCGAATAACCGGGGTAACACTGTGTATATATATATATATATATATATATATATATATATATATATATATATATATATATATATATATATATATATATATATATATATATATATATATATATATATATATATATATATATATATATATATTTTCCACTTAGTGTTGATTTAGTTCTGTTCTGTCACCAACCCCTTATCTGATTTTACATATACCTGTTATTAATTTCTAATGTTGTTTACCTCCTTTACTGACTATACTTCATGTACCGAATACAGTATTCCATTGCTCCACAAATCTAATATTTCCTCTCGCCTTAATTGTTCATGCAAATATTATACCGACTATGCTACTACAGCTGATTAAAATAAATATGATTATAATGTAATCAGTACTCACAAGCACTCTCCATTCATTCTCATAACAGTGTTACAGCTGCATGTGGACTTTAACTATATACTTAATCGTAATGAAACCATGATGGTAATAGCACACTCTTACTCTTCTAATTACAGTATTGCACTAATTGTGCCACTACAGCAGTTACAAAAATCTGCATATCATAGCAATAACAGTGCATACAACCACAGTCCTAGTGTTCTTATTTTATCCTGTTACACTTGTATGTGGACCTTTTTAAGTCAACATAATTGCAATGAAACTATGATATTAATAACACACTCTAACCCACAAAGAACATGCTGAGCATATGGGAAACCTAACCTATGTCGCTTGCCACTTTGCTCATGCAAGTATTTTACCTACTACGCTAATACAGCAGATGCTAATATATACACATCATATCGCAAATATTGCTTACAAGCACTTTCCTGTCATTGCTATACCAACCTGTTAAAGTTGAACATCGACCTTTTAGGTATATACATAAATTACAATGGCGTGATATTAATTGCACACCTTCTTTGATAAGTGCTTGTACGTACAGGTTCTACTTTGATATGCAGAGATTTTATCTGCTGTAATAGCATAGTTGTTACAATACTAGTATGAACATATGGCTAGCGATGCAGGCTTCCCTCCCCTGATGTTCAAAATATATATATATATATATATATATATATATATATATATATATATATATATATATATATATATATATATATATATATATATATATATATATATATATATATATATATATATATATATATATATATATATATATATTATATATATATATATATATATATATATATATATATATATATATATATATATATATATATATATATATATATATATATATATATATATATATATATATATATATATATATATATATATATATATATATATATATATATATAAAATTAAAATGCCAGAATGCCTTGTATTCTATAATAATAAATTCTTTATCAAGTCATGAATTTTTGTAGGTAATGACCAACTGTATCTTAATATGAATTATGCTGGCAAACTTCTGAAAATTAATTATCTCAACAGATCTGACTACATGTGACATGGGATCTAGTGAAAAAGAAAACACGACAGAATCAACTCTACATGACAAGGAAGTGACACTTGAGAATAATATGGAAAATCCAGAGGAAATAAAGGAAGAATTAACCTCAGTAAGTGGAAAGGTATGTGAATATTGTGGTAGGACATTTACAAAAACTCCAGCATATTTGCAGCATTTGATATCACATAATCCAGTGCAGCAGTGTCCTTGGTGTACTTTCAAGTCAAAAGATGCAAAAAGATTTTCTAATCACACTAAGACTCACATGGAAGTCCAGTGTAACGTATGTTTCAGAATATTTGCCACTCCAAGAACAAAACGGGTTCATAAGAAGAGAATACATAAGTTATACGAATGTAAAACGTGCTTACATGATTTTAAATCAGAACCTGAATATACAGAACATGTAGAAAATGATCATGATGGTAAAGAAAAAAACATGAGCACAGAAGAGAAGATTAAATTATACAATGAGCAGACACAAAAAGAAAAGAAATCACGCATAGATGTTGAAATAAAAAAGGAGAGTATTGACATGGAGCCTGACACATGTCAAAAGCATGAGAGCTCTGGTAATGGACTGGAGTCTTCTCAAATACATGGTCAGTCAATCACTTGCCATTTGTGCAACAAAGAAACAATGAACAAATATGACCTTCGAATCCATATCGCACAGCATTTAGGAGTTTCCAGTGACAAACTTACAGATGAAGATCTGTTTATTGAAGAAGTGAAGCCCTTTCTTTGGAGTGGAGGCTCAGCTTCTAATTTGTCTTTCTCTCAAGATACTAAATATAATATTTTAGGTTCTGACAACCCAATGCAGTCAATGTTTAATGATTTGTCAAATAAGTCTTCTTGTGCCAGTTCAAACCTAACTTCACCTTTATCCATGACTCTAGTCTCTAGATCATCTGTGTCAATAGATTCAGAACCTCCTATTATAGAAAGTGAATTAAATATTAAGGAAGAGCCCACCGATACTGATTTAAGTAAACTGGATGCATTTGACAATGATAGCAGTTTGTCAGGTCGAAGAAAAACTAGAGTTAGATTTGTAAGATCAATACCCTGTGATGAATGTGATGCCATATTTAAATCTTATGGTAAGCTTACAGAACATATAAGACAAAAACACAGGGTTAGACCAGCATGTCCACTCTGTAAAACAAAAAGAACAAATAATAAAAAAGTCTTTCAGCATCAAAAGTCATCTCACAAAGATAAATTTAGATGCCATTTTCTGTGTTTAGCTCTTTTTGATACCAAGGAAGAACAGACTACCCATCACTTAGAAGTTCATAATAAAGACACTTCAAAATTAACCTGTAGGTACTGCAAAGGCTTATTCCCTAGGCATAAATTTATGAAGCACTTAACGATATGTGAAAATGAGCATGTACGACAAGACAGCCCTATACATACACAAGTTTGCCAATTCTGTGAATTAACATTTCCTACTTTGAAAGAATATAGTAGTCATATAAAGTATTGTGGGCCCTGGAATAAAAAAAATCAAACACAAAGAACAGATACAGAGCAAGAGGCTGAGAAGTCAATGGTACTACGAGAACGAATGCCGTCATATGATTTCATGAATGACAGCAAAATTGGGGATTCAGATGAAAACAGCACAGACATAGAGCATTTTGAAAATGTAGTTGAAACTGTCAAAACTGAATCTGTCAGTGACTTGAGTAATGAAATGCCTTCTATATCTAAGTTTCTAGAAAAAGGGAAGGCGAAACACAAATGTAAACATTGTCCACTAAAATTTGAACATGAAGAGGATGGCATTCAACACATCCTGCTGCATCATAAACAATCTTCACCAACTACGACAAAAGAGCCACTAATGTGCCATGTATGCGGTAAAACATTTTTATCATCATTAGCATTTTGCAAACACATTCTTAATCATTATATTGAATTAGAGATGTGGGATTCTCTAATACCTCCTGATATTGACATGGAGAGTGTTAGAAATACGTGTTGGATATGTAAAACAAGTGGTATGACCAGTAACAAGCACCATGTACTTAACAGAGACAAAACTATTGAAAATATACTAGCAACTAAGCTAACAAACCCTGATGGGGAACCCTTTTATTGTTCATTATGTAAGGAGTCCTTCCCAGAAAGGCATTCATTCTGGAAGCATATTAAAATTCATATATTGAAACCAATTTTTAAAAATGCTGAGGGTGGCAAACGATTGACGTGCAGCAAGTGTCCTCTGAAATTCAAAAAGAAGATGGAATTATACCAACATTGTGCTACTCATCTATTCTCCTCTGATAGAGAATATACTGACATCGATTCTGATAGTAGTGAGCTGGAGTCACTTTCAGATAAACGTATTATTGCACAGAGGCGAAGAAGACGGAGGGAAAAGAGAATGTTGTCAAAATCAAATGATAATTCCCCCCAAAATAAGAACTTGCAAAAGTGTAAAAGATGTCGTAAGAAATTTTGCAATAAAGAAGATGCATATAATCATGTTTTAAAGTTTCATAAAGCAGTAATAGACGATATGGTTACTAAAATTCAAGTCTGTGACATTTGCACTAAAACATTCCAAAAACCCATGATCTTGTGCAGACATTTATTAAACCATTATAGAGAATTAAGCATGTGGGAAAAGATGATACCAAGAGATGTTTTTAAAATCACTACTGACAGAAGATTCTGCTGGATATGCAACAATACTCTTGGAAGAAAAGCATACAGGCACTTAAACATGCGAAATGCTATAATTGAAAAGATATTGTCCGACAATGTGAACAAAATGTATGGAGAAGAAAGCTTTCTGTGCACAGTATGTGGTGCAAAGAGCCCGGATAGGTACGCATACTTTACACACATTAAACTTCATTATCAGTATCACAAGAAGAAGAACAAATTAATAACACCTCAGGATCCTCAACATACGGAAAACGTTGAGAAATTCGAATGCAATGAATGCCTCTTGGAGTTCAGAGATAAGACAGATTTGAATAAACACATGGCTATACATTTTCTCCTCCCATATATACAAGAAACTGAAAGAGATGATGACAGTATTGTAAAGGTAAAGCAAGAGGAAGACTGTAAAAAAGGGACAGCATCAAAGGAAGATGATAACGAAGCCAAAGGTTTTGATAAAGCGAAAGAGGGGGTAGAAGCCACGAGTTCCCAGGAGTCTAAGTATCTCTTAAGTTGTAGCCTTTGCTCCAAAAAGTTTCTGAAAAATGAAGCTATATTGAATCATATAACTTCAACGCATAGAGAATTCCTAATTGTCTCTGCAGCGCAAGTTGAATTTTGTCATA
This sequence comes from Halocaridina rubra, assembly GCA_037179515.1. Classification (NCBI taxonomy): domain Eukaryota; kingdom Metazoa; phylum Arthropoda; class Malacostraca; order Decapoda; family Atyidae; genus Halocaridina; species Halocaridina rubra. The sequence continues at coordinate 8,185 of JAXCGZ010005821.1, forward strand.
TATGTGGATTCAAATTTAAAAGTTCTTGGTGTTTGTGTAAACATCTTCTACAGCATTACAATAAACAAGGTGAGCTGGATGCTATAGTGCCTTCCAATTTACTGGAGACTTGTAAGTACAGAAATTACTGCTGGATTTGTAAGAATAAATTAGGGAGGCATCAGAAACGACAAGCTTTGAAAAGGAATGTAAAAATTGAATCCATACTAAGTATAAAAAGCTCTGAGGACAAAACAAAAAAATTTAAGTGCATAATGTGTGATATATTGTTTCCTAACAGACTGAAGTACTGGCAGCACATACAAAGTCATATAAGTAAACTCCCAATAAAATACACTGGGAAAGGGCATATTTCTACCAGTTCAAATTACGTTGCTGGAAAAGACACATTGCAGTTAGGATGTCTTGAATGTCCAGAAAGTTTCTCAGATAAAAATCAGTTGATCACACATAGAGCCACCCATTGCATAGAGCTTGTAGTCCCTGAAAATGATCAAGAAGAGCAACAAAAACATGAAAATGAACAGGAAAAAGACTTCACTGTTGTTGTTCCAGGTATTGACAGGCTTTTGGATGGATCTGCAAGTGAAGAAGAGTGGGAACCGACTGTTATTAGTGCAGAACATAAAGTTCTTGATGGTGATGATGATGACAAGGATAGCCAACATGATGTGGTAAAAGTCACAATAGATTCAGAAGATAAAGATACCAATGGACAAAATATTGAGTGCACACGTTGCTCTAAGGTGTTTCTGAGACATGATAATGCAGTGAATCATGTAATATCTGCACACAGAGCTTTTCTGGCTATAAAATCAGTTAAAAGTGAACCATGCCACGTTTGTGGCTCAATGATTAAAGGTTCTTGGTGTCTATGTAAGCATGTAATGAAGCATTACAGAGCACGAGGTATGTTGGATGCTCTAGTACCTAGAGATTTATTAGTAAACTTTGATTACAGAAACAGTTGTTGGATATGCAAATGCAGCCTAGGCAGTAGATGTAATCGGCACATTACTAAGCGAAATTTTGAAATAAAAAAAGTTCTAAAAACAGAGTATTTAAACGAAAATACGACTGATTTTGAATGCTCCTTATGTGATCTAATCTTCCCAAACAGACTAGAATACTGGGACCACATTAAAATTCATATAAGGAAACCTATTCATTCTAATACCAAGTCTTCTGCTGTGGTATTATCTGGTGCTGGTGCTATACATGCATCACCATACGAATGCAGTTTATGCGTAAAAGATTTTTATGATGAAGATGTATGGTATAAACATTTAGCTAGTCACTATATAAAACCTGTTTCCTCGGAAACTGAAAGTTTTGTAATTAAAAGGAGGGAAGTTACAAAAGATGATACCACTGATGATTCTTCTACAAGAGAAGATGATCGGGTACAATTTACAGATGATGAAGGTGACATAAAATGTAAATATTCTTTCTCAAGTAACTCGAGCAATAAAGCAACTCAAGAGAAAATGTATATGCCTAGAATGAAAATCACCAATGAGGATGATACTGAAGATTTCCAAGAGGAAGATGAGATGACTGATAATAGCGAGAACTCAGAGAATATAAAAGACCTAGGAAAAGACTGGAAAGGACCTGAGAAGGATGTATCCTCATGTGGATCAAAAACAGTTCAAAAATCAAAATTCGTCATTGGTTCTGAGGTTCTATTGAATTGTACTCAATGCTCCAAAGTGTTCTCCAAAACGGATGATGCAATTCATCATATACTTAATGTGCATAAAAAAGTTTTAGTGGCAAAAACCGGCTCAAACTTCATTTGTCATGTCTGTGGGGCAGCCTTCATTAAAAGTGGAAGTCTTTGTAGACACATCTGTAACCATTATGGTACTCTTGAAAACTGGAATGCTCTAGTACCAAAAGATTTGCTGAAACAGTTTGATTACACAAAATTCTGCTGGATATGTAAATTCCAACTCGAGAAATTGGGTACTATGTATCAAAATCATTGTACGTCAAGAACAGTTACCATAGAAAAACTCCTCAGAACTAAGTGCTCTGAGGATAATGGAGAGGACTTCCAGTGCTCATTGTGTAATGTATCTTTTCCAAACAGACTTCAGTACTGGATGCATATAAAAGTTCATGTATGTAAAGAGCCAGAAAAATTACATAGAAAATCCCCAGAGAAAATATCAGAGTTTACAAAATCTGATATTGCTACACTAAACTGCACTTATTGTTCAGACAAATTCGTCAATGAAGATGATTTATACAAGCATTTAGCAGGGCATTTTGTTACATCTACATTACAGAGAGATGTTGAAAGTGAAGTAATGGAGAAAGAAGGAAGAGAGGACACAGACAAAAGCAAATTTGAGTTAATGACTAAACTAAATGTTACCAAAAAACGCATTCAAGAGGAGGTTGAAGATTCAGATTCACCTTTAAGTATTGAGGAGTGGATACCATCTAATAATCTTGGAAAACAAAATATTGTTGCTGGAGATAATTTCCAAGATGTTGAAAAGCAAGGTGAAATTTTAGTTGACGATGATGATATTGAGGAAATAGATGATAATGATGATGTTGATGATGGTGATGATGATGATGATATGAATGAGGAAGTTGAGGATGAGGAGTTACTGGGTGATGATATAGAGGAAGAAGAAGATGCTGATGATGAACTAGAAGAGAGTGGAGATGAAATTGAAGTTGATAGCACTGAAGAAGGTGAAGATGATTCTGATTATTAAACTAAAAAAATTTGAACACAAACTATCTACGGTCACTTCTCTAAACTGCTAAAATCTATCAGACTGAACTGCTGTTTAGCAGAAGCTTTAATAAAGAAAATGTACATATAGAAAAGCTGAAGTCAGTAGATTGCCATATTAATTTTCATGTGATGTAGTTTGTGTTGCTAATGTTTTAATATTTTAGAAAAATAAGTCCATATGCAGCTATTGAAAACAGTCACAGGGTGTGTGATTTTATTTACAAAACTACATTCACAGTTAAGAGCTTTTTTTATACTCCAAACTTCTCTTCTCTTGATTGGTTCCTTGTGGTTCTATGGCATTATCATTTCTATCCTTAAAACTAAGTATATGTTTAGCATTTATGATTTCCTCACTTAGCAGTTTTCAGTCAGCAATTATTCTTACACTACTGCACTTCTTACTTTCTTCCTGCATAGAAATGCCCTTATAAAGCTTTCAGCTTTGACTACTACTTCTAGAGCCACCCATATGAGAGTATTGCTTGTATCAAACTTTGGCAAGACCATGAAGGAATTATAAAACTATATATGTATGTGTGAAAGTAACCCTTATGTTTGCTATGAACACATATGCTGCCCTTTCTTATACCATTAATATACATTACTGAAGACAAATCTTTCCATAAACTGACTTCATGATCTTCACATCACACTAAGATTGCTTAAAGACCTTTCTTGCATTCATTTACCTACACGTGGATCCTCTTGCCCATCTCATAACTTTCAGTTGTAATATTGAACCTCAATAACTATTTATCTGATCATTCCTTTAGACAAATAAGGCCTTTCTGTAGTTATTTACCATAATTTTTGCTTCTACTAACAGATTTAATGATGCATTTATAGCCTTTGGCAGAGCTTTTGCACATATAGGTAACAGAAATGGCCCTAAAACTGATATCTATGTAATTTTACCGCAAAACTCCTCTAAGCTGATACTGCATATCTTACCTGGAACATTTGCTCTTTACCATCCTAGTAAGTTCTTATGCACTTAATGAGATTTCCACCTATTCTTGCGATTACTTGCAACTTCCTAATGAGTCTTGCATTTGGAACTGTGAAAAGAATCTGAAAATTTAAGAATATACAACCTGTAGACCTGCCTTCTCTGAAACTACAATAGCTCACTGATAAAATTTTAGGCCTGGTAGTGAACAGAAATGTACATTCTCGATAGTTTTTCCATACCTATTTATACTATGGCTTCTCAAGGAACCTACCATATAGTTGAGAGATGTGTCTCTCCTCCCTTATGGAAGATAGGTACAATCTTTGCTCATTGCCAGCATCTTGAAACCTCCCCAGATTCCAGTATAATTTCATATAAAATCTAGAGTTACACAGATAACGGATCAGCACATTCTATAAGTACATATAGGGATATATATATGATCAGGTCTCATGGCATTATGAATATCCATTTCATGAATGTAATAAGTTTCATGGTGTGCATTCAGCTCTTTCAATTCTCTCCTAAGCTATTCAATATTCTCCTTTATTTGTATATTCCAAGCTGATTATCCATCCCTTTCCATAGACTAGAAAGCACTATAGGCTAACTTATTAGGGACATCACTCAGCTTAAGCTATTATCCTCCTGCTTTTTTTTTCTTTTTTATGAATGTGACACTGGGACAGGCATAAAACTGCCGTCATCAATAGAGTCCCGAGCATGAGGAAACATTAAGACAAAGGAAGAGAAACAGCTTATGGACAAGGAGGAGATGAGGTAATGATACACAAAGGAAAAGGATAGACTGAAAAAATAGTCATAGTGCTAAGCACCTAGAGATACGGAGGATTAGGCCCTGAGATGATGACAGATCTGCTTTTTGAAGGCAAAAATGGGAAAAGTCAGTCGTTGCATCGACTAGTCCGTGAGCTACATATCTCTACACAGTACCTGTGAGATGAGTCCGCTTGACAAGGGTTACGCGGCCTCGGCAGTGGGGGAGGGATACGTCTCACCAATTCGTGAGAGCAGCGATGGAAGTAGTAGTGATAGAAAAGAGAAAGGGATGATACCTTACAGCAAAGAGTGAGAGAATCCATATTAGAAGTAAGAGAAGGATCATTAGTGAATCTGACTGCCTTAGATTCAACACTATCAAGGAGATGAGTATAAAAAGAAGCACCCCAGATGCGTAAACAGTATTCTAAGCAGGGATGGATGAGACCTTTATAGATTTTAAGCAACTATAAAGAGGAAAAGTAATGACAAAAACGAAACAGAACTCCTAATTTTTTAGATGCAGATTTAGAAACTTGGATTATGTGATTCCTCCAAGACAAGTTAAAGGCTATATGGATTCCTAATATGTTCATAAAATTAAGAGGTAAATTTCGTTAGTTTCGAAGACAATAGAGCTTTCAGGAGGAGAAAAAGATAAAGAGATAGCCAGAAACTGTCTTGGAGGCATTAAATTTAAGTAAATTTTGGGTGCCCCACTCAGACACCCTCTGCAAATTTGAGTTGAGAGTAGAAGAAAGAGTAATACAAGACTAATTACGAGTAACAGATGAGGGTTGTGAAGAAAATTCAGAGAAAATGTGAAGGGTAGAATCATCAGCGAAGGCGTGAACAAGAGAGGAAGATGGGGATTATAGAAGATCATTGATGAAAAGAAGGAACAGAGTAGGTGAAAGAACAGAGCCCTGTGGAACACCACTAGTAACAGGAAATGTGCTAGATGATGCACCATCAACCACTACCGATATAAAATGGTCAGAAAGAAAACTGGAAATTAGAGAACAGAGAGAAGGGGTAAAGCCATAGGCAGGTAGTTTAGCCAACAGAGCCTTGTGCCAGACTCTGTCAAAAGTCTTAGAGATATCAAGATCGACGACAAAGGATTCCCCATAGATCCTCAGAGAGGATGACCATACATGAGTAAGATAGGACAGGAGGTCACCAGTAGATCTTGCCTTTCGAAAGCCGTAATGGTGATCGAAGATAGTGAGTTAGATTCAAAGCGTTTTAAGAAGTGAGCATTTAGCACTGTTTCGAAAACTTTAGCAATAGAAGAGGTTAGGGCAAAAGATCTTTAGATTGAAGGGATAAAATGGTCACCCTTCTTAGGAACAGGTTGAACTAGAGCATGCTTCCAAGATGAAGGATAGATACTGGTTGTCAGAATGAGGCAAACAAGACGGCAAAGCATGGGAGCCAGTTCATCTGCAAACACCCTAAGGAACCTTGCAAGGATACCATCAGGACCAGATGCCTTGTTTGTTTTTAGCAAGCGAAGAATCTTATGAACTTTGAATGAAGAAAGGATAAGGGAAAGCATAGGGTTAGAGAGGGGTAAAGATTGAGGAACAGGTGCGCTGGAATTGTTTACGGAAGAGTTGACTGGCTTTTTTCAGTGGGAGAGCAAGCTATAGAACCATCAGAACGAATGAGAGGGGGAAATCTTGTGTTACAGAAGGTTTTGGATAGGTTTTTGGCTAAGGACCAGAAACATTTGTCAGTGGGAGGGGAGTTAAGGTCATCAAGATTCCATCTTATAAAGGAAACCTTAGACCTATGAATCTGAATAGTACAACGATTCCTAGCTACAATAAAAGCAGAGTGAGGTAAATCAGAAGGTAAGGCTCGGCAAGACCAGTGTGCCCGATCCCTGGCCTGAATTGCAATGGAGCAGGTACGTTCAAACCAAGGTTTAGGGGGAGTAAAGGTTTTTGTAGAGGAGGTGATGTACGCCTCCATTCCTGAGGTTATGATCTCGGTAACTTTTAGGCTACCTGATCAGGGTTGCAGGACTGAAATCAGTAGTCATCCTATGGGAAGTCAGAGAGGAAGTTACGCAAATCTTCATCTTCTTTCTTTGTTTCTTCAAACTATCCCTTCCTTTTTTCTACGTGTTGTCCTCTTCCACTTGCATCGTATTTGCACTTCATGAATGATTTACATATTTTTTTGAGTGTACTATTCTTCTTTTCTTAATCCACATCTCTAATTTCTCATTCATATTTTGGATATTTGTTCAAGTCAGAACCAACTTATCCCTTTTTTAGCACGTTTCGTGCAGAGTTCTCTGAGTTCAATCCTTAGAATTTTCAAGACATAACTCTGTTTGGTAGGGAGTTCCTCCATTGCCTCTCCCTAGGCCATAGAGGGATAAATTGGGAGGTGTGGCTTATATAGCAGTAACCTACTAGATACAGAACAACTCAATAAGAAGATTTTTGTGTGTATGAATGTTATTTTTCTTTAGGTAGATTACTTATTATTATTATTATAATTAGTAGTAGTAGTAGTAGAATTTTTTTAATTATCATTATTATTTTTATTATAATATCTGAGAGAGTTTTTGTTTTGGGAAAACGTATTCTTATGAGGAATTGTAGAACGATCACCAACCAGTACATTTTCAAATTTTTATTCTCATTGTCTCCTACACCCCTGTAACGTTTCAAATTTTCACTGAGTTCATATATATATATATATATATATATATATATATATATATATATATATATATATATATATATATATATATATATATATATATATATATATATATATATATAACCAAATAAGCATATTACATATGTGAAAACATTAATCATTATTTACCCCAACCGGGATTCGAACCTAGGACTTATAATTACTAAGTCAAGGCGCTACCAACTACACACCACAGAAGGTTAAAAGGAATCCAACCTTATAGCTTATATCTGCTATACTTAGGAATGAACGCATTCTATCTGAATGCCACTATGTTCATATTACAGATTCCCCAACCTCACTCGTGGCTTTATTTTCGCATTTAAGTCAATTCCCAATCTCATTCGGGTCATACAACAATTGTATGACCCGAATGAGAATTGAGTATTAATGACTTTTCAGTAGAGGCATCATAGGCCAGTTGACAAATTGGACACTTAAAAATATATGCTACCAATGAACAGAAGGGTTGAAATAGTTGTTCTATATGATTAAAAAAAATTTATGATTAATGCTATTATAAAATACTAAATTAGGGGTAAATTTGTTGATAATATCTGTTAAATAAAGTTTTGTTGTCATTTTTTTTTTTTAAAGTCGTAACATTATCCATAAAAGGGAATTTGATATATAATTGCTTTTAACATAAAAGCATATATATATACAGTAATGTATATATATATATATATATATATATATATATATATATATATATATATATATATATATATATATATATATATATATATATATATATATATATATATATATATATATATATATATATATATATATATATATATATATATAGTTGTTATTTGTAGTCACCGTGGCTCAAGCGGTAGCGTCCACGACTCTGAGGCATCAGGTCAAGGGTTCGCGCCCCATTACGGTCTGAGGTTAGCAAGGGCATGCACTCAGGGTAACGATTACATCTGCCAAAACAAGTCCTTTGCAAAAGGGCAACCGTCCTAGTCCTTGGTAGAAAAGGGAGCCCTTGACGTAAAACTAGAACAATACATTGTTGTTATTTGTTCTTTGTACATATACTGAGTTTTTGCTGTTATTTCTTTTCTTGTAGGTGTAGGCATGAATATGAACTCTGTGAAAGTTTGAAACGTTGCAAAATGGTGTAGAAGACAATTGGAATAAAAATGTGAAAATGTATTGGCTGGTGATTGTTCTGCAATTCATTATTGTTATTATTATTATTATTATTATTAATGTCATATTTATAAAAGGTAATACACCTAGTTAACTTTTTACACGTGTTTATAATCCACGAAATTGGAATAGCGCCCCTAAAATATAACAGTAAAATAATACGAAATACACGAATAACGCCTATGCAAAAAAATTTGAAAAAAAAAATTTCATTTTAGTAAATAATCGACTGCCTCGGAGACACTTTTCCGCCATGCTCCTCCTCTTCTACCACTTAATGCGATCAGATATTATGAAGAGAATTGAAAAAACATTAAGAACACACTTGCGATATAATATCGTCAGGGAAATAGCATGCGAGGGTGCATTAGCTGATATGGAGGCAGCAAAATATTTGCAGAAAGAGGTTCGTTCTCCTGCATCCTCTTCCACCGCTTAATGCAGTCGGATATTATCAAGAGAAATTGAAAAAAAGCATTTAGAACAAACAGCAAACTTGCGATATAATATCGTCAGGGAAATAGTGTGCTAGGGTGCATCAGCTGATACGGAGGCGGCAAAACATTTGCAGATAGAGGTTCGTTCTCTCGTATCCTCCTCCTCTTCTACTGCTTAATGTGATCGAATATTACGGAGAGAATGGAAAAAATGCTAAGTACAGTACGTGGATGAGCATGAAGAACAAACAGCAAACAAACACAATATAATATCGTCAGGGAAATAGCGTGAGCGAGTGCATCAGCTGATACGGAGGCGGCAACACATTTGCAGATAGAGATTTGTTCTCCTGCATCCTCCTTCTCTTCTACCGCTTAATGCGATCGGATATTATGGAGAGAATGGAAAAAAAGCATTAAGAACACCAGCAAACAAACTTGCGATATAATATCGTCAGGGAAATAGTGTGCTAGGGTGCATCAGCTGATACGGAGGCGGCAAAACATTTGCAGATAGAGGTTCGTTCTCTCGTATCCTCCTCCTCTTCTACTGCTTAATGCGATCGAATATTACGGAGAGAATGGAAAAAATGCTAAGTACAGTGCGTGGATGAGCATTAAGAACAAACAGCAAACAAACACGATATAATATCGTCAGGGAAATAGCGTGCGCGAGTGCATCAGCTGATACGGAGGCGGCAAAACGATTGTAGATAGAGATTTGTTCTCCCGCATCCTCCTCCTCTTCTACTGCTTAATGCAATCAGATATTATGGAGACAATGGAAAAAAAGCATTAAGAACAAACGGCACACAAACTTGCCATATAATATCGTCAGGGAAAAAGCATGCCAGAGCAAAATCGTTTGCAGATAGAGGTTCGTTCTCCTGCATCCTCGTGCTCACCGCCACCATGCACGTCCCAGTGTATGCCTTTTGCCCACCGTATAATAGAGTGCATTAATTTGTTTACTGTACAGTAAATCTGTATATCTTTTATACTGTACACTGTTTGCATGTTAATATAAATAACGGCAGGTCTTTCTGCTTTGTTATGTACTTATAAAATATGTTTTGCTTATCTTTTATCTTTGGTACAGTGTGTCTATGTACGGTTGTGAAACGTATCTATGCCCATTATCATTGTTTTTTATGGAAAATGACTCTTTTACATTACGTGATGATTACATTACACGTCACTTCTGAGAACCTATGTTCGCGTTATTCTAAGAGCTAGGCGTATGATGATGAAAATAGTATCTATAGTTGGCAAAGATATAGGTAGAATATTTGTAAATTTTAAAATAATTTTGAGGTAAATCAAAAACTTTAGGAAACCTTTATCAAAAGTATCTTGGGCATTATCTACATATGAAAATGTTTGAAACGGATGATTTATATTCGTACAAATGTGAATATTTTATACGTATTTAATTATCCATGAAGATAATTTTCAGTTTCTGTCATTGCTAATTTAATGCATTCATATAGGATGTTTGCAAACACTCAATTGATGCTTGGCCATAATTATTTTCTATGTATCTGTTCTTAATACAGAGATAATAAATATGAAAAGTTATGTAAATATCTTTCCTTTTTGTTCTGTAATAGTTTTTAATTCAGAGATGATAAAATATTAAAAACTATGTAAATTTCATTTCTTTTTGTCAAGTTTATACCACGAATCAACACTTGATGCATATGATGCCAATTTATACTAGTCTGTGAGTCAGTGAGTACTGTTGTGAATGTTTTAAATCACTTCGGGCATAATATATTTATTTATTTGTTTATTTCCTCCAAAGATATAATATTGAATCAATATTAGAAGTTTTGTCTGTAGTTCTGTGTCTGGCAAGGTAAAATATTGATATATTAAGTTAAACTATTGATAAGTGTAGCGGAGATGAATCTCACTTTTCTGATTTTTCTTTGTGAGATTTACTTACATGTTTACACTTTATTAATTCTGTAAATATGAATATTATTTATTTACATTGTCATTAAATGAATATACTTTAAAACATAACACTGCATATATATGCATTTATTCACAATCTCTTATTTAAAACATTCAAATTGTAAAGATTCAGCATATTGTGGTATAGCTATTTTAAGAATGATAAAATATTAAGTGGACATATTTGTGGAAAGAGCTATACGACAATATTTACTGAAAAAACTTTAATACAGAATATCTTAGAAAGCCTAATGAATACTGTTGAAAACAGTCTTAAGAAATAATATGTTGAGGATTCAAGCACCCCTAAGTATGCAAAATGGTAAATTATACTTTATTTTTTTAAATAGTGTTCTGTTTACAAGTATTATCATTTAGTGATATTGTTAGTTAATTTTGACTTCCTTGATGCAGTTATTGTGATTTCCATTAATGTTACTAATATTAAATTGTGTTAATATGTGATGTTTATATTATATTTTTGTTTTGTTTTTAAGTAAGGATAAACTATATAAGTGTTATTATCACCCATGAAGAGGATGAAAGTACACCATTGTGACAGTTTTTAGTAATTTCTTGTATTATCATATGACTTCTCAAAGATAAGGCTTCTGTTTCAAATTAGATATATACATTTTTTACTATACAATTTCTGCAATCCTCTTATAAAGGGGGATGGCGAGCCAAAGAACACACATTCACCGCTTTCAAGCATACCTCAATCACTCCTAGTAGCTCCTTGGGGATAAAGGATTGCCACAATCCCCCTCCCACCATCCTGCTTGAGGTATCTGCAAGGTAGGTGGGCAATGACCTTCTGCCCTGATACCTGACTTTTGCAGCTGGTACATCCCTATTGCTTCATCACATGGCAACCCCCCACACCCACAAGTTTCAGTTAACTGTGTTAAGAGGTACGAGAACTTCATTTGGCCCGAATCACTTATACAAAATCTTTTTCCACTCATTCCTATGTCTTGCACACTCTCCTCCCTACTCCACTGATATACCAAGTGGATCCCCTTACATACCAAGTGAATCCATGCTTATTATTATTATTATTATTATTATTATATTATTATTATTATTATTATTATTATTATTATTATTATATTAAACAAAAGTAATGCAACTGTGCATTTTTAAATGTCTTCAAGTAATCTCCCTTCCTTGTCAGGAATTGAACCTGAGAACTCTAGCCTAGAGCACCAAGGGTTAGCCCACAACCTCTGTGGTCAAATGGGCTAAGCTGTAGAGTTCCCAGTTTCGATTCCATACAAGGAAGGGAGATTATTATTATTATTATTATTATTATTATTATTATTATTATTATTATTATTATTATTATTATTATTATTATTCCTGGCAGCTAGCCTATTTAATAAGAGCTAATTAAAAGAGTGGGAAATGAAGGGCCGGTAATCCCTTCCCTATCATTTTTTTATCTATGTGAAGTAACTAATAGAAGAGGAAGGTACTCGCAAAGTACGATGAATACCCTGCTACTTGCTTTCTTTTTTTTTTCCAGTTGTGGTCATTCTCACTGCTTATGGGTATGGCATAATGTTGAAAAATAGTTTTATTATTATTATTATTATCATTATCTTGTTGTAGGGAAGAAAGATTCCCAACATTTTATTTCGTACATGTTGCAAGAGATGATGTAGAGGAACAACCATGGTGGTGAAGGTGAAACGAGCTACTATCATATCTTTGCATTGTAAGAGCTAATCAAAACGAATATGTGGTGGTGGAGGAGAAAGAATTCTTCCCTTGTATTCCCTGGGATGTGATGAAACTGAATAGAACAATGAACTTGCAATCTCTTGCTTCCTTCTTTTTTTTCTTTACCTCAGAACAGCTTTTAGAAGTGGTAAGGATACACAAGTATAGTAAAAGTTCCTCTGTCTTCCTGTTTGGTTTTGGCTACCTTGCCACTTTAGTAGGAATAACAGTTTGAAAAAAATTAAATATCATTATGATTATTCAAATGCAACCTACCATGAAAGATTTACATCTTGTCATCATAGAGGGATTAGAGTAAGAAAAGAAAGTTGAAATCTGCTTTTGGAAAGTTACTTAGGCCTGTTTCATTTTCTTCATCTTTGATAATATGGATAAATATCATTTGAACATATATATTAGTTTTACTCAAAGTAAGTCAAGAGGCTTCAGAGCTGTATTACAAGTACCAGTGACAAGTCATTTCAAATTTTAAAAGTTTCAATATTAACTGTTTTATCTCTGATCAATGAAAATTAGGCTAATGAATAATTAGCAAAGTCATAAGTCCATTCAGGGTCAAGATGTGAATGTTGATACTGATGTAAATCTAGTGAAAAGTTAATTATACAAAACTACGAAGACATACAGCATTTAATGTAGCATAAAAATTACTTATAAGTATATAGTAACTTGAATTTAAACAGAGACTTTCTTAAAAGAAATTAAACACAAACTATACCGTGTTGATGACTGGAAGAATCTAGTTTTACATGCATATATTTAACTTAAATGTTCGTGATTATTATTTTGCCTGACAGTACTTAATAATTATGGATTATATAATATACACTCATCAATGACTCAATACTCTGTACTTAGAGTAACTCAACAGATCTCATATTATAGTAAATTAATGAAAAGAACCAAGAAGAAGACTTTAGCATTAATAAATTATTTGCTCTAAATAGTCATAAAGTTAATAAGTTAGAATTTTAATAACAGTCCAACAAATTTTTAAGACAGATGTGGTGTATGCAAGGATAATTAACAAAGGGAAACACATCAAAACCTAAATAGCAGGAAAGATATACCTCAAAGCTAAACTGCCTGAGTATCACCGTATGAAATTATAAATTCATAAGTGTTTAAAGATGAATGCTGGGTAGCTGAAAATAGACACAGAAATGGCTGAATATCACCTTAAATAATAATAACTATAGATGTGTGCAAGGATAAATAACAGATGGAAACATACATCACAGCCTGAATAAATAATAGACAGTAAAGTCCTGAAAGGCTTAATATCATCATATGTATTCAATAAAGGATTTCACATTCCATAGGCTCCTAGAAATGTTATACGATATTGTAGTGATATGCGCCAGTCTACAACAAAGAAAATTCAAGTTTTGGGACCAGATCAACTCATTTACCTGTCAAGACACGGTAAACATTTATTATTTGTGTAGTTAAAACCATAATAGCATTTTTAATAAATAGTGCAAGTGGAAAATCTAATCATCGTAAGAAACTTGTTACACGCTCTGTATATGCCTTATCGACTTATCAGTCTTAATATGTAAGGAAAGAAAGGAAACTATTGGATTTAATTAAGAGAGTCATAATTAAAAGTAAGTAAATTGCTTCTAAATATGCTAATTAAAGATGTGGGTGAACTTCCACGTCAATATAGGGAATAAAAAGACGGTTAAACTTGGGGATAATTTTTTTTTTCTCAAATTTGGTGGCACCCCTTCTAATTTACTTAATAAAATTCATACCAGATTTCCTGGTAAAGCCAAAGATATTTTAAATTCCGTAGAATATGTCAACTTAAAGACCACAAATTTACATAATACTGTAAGTACATGTTCGGAGTTATTTTCAACAGTATACTATTGATTACAAGTGGGGACCTGTGGTAGCAAGATGCTTAGAGCACTTGACTCTGGAAGTGACAAACCCAAGTGAGCGCCCATCACGGGGCATTAGAAAGGGCATTCAGCTTTAATTCCCCAGCTCCAACAGGTATGTGTCCACTCCCATTTGGGGATTAATAGTGACATAAAATGGCAAACCACTGAATACAAGTAACTGTGTTTAGATTGTAATATGCACTAAATCTAAATATATATTTAAGCCAGCTTCATGTACATAGGTTTAATAAAAATATCTTTTTGACCTGGTAGTCTTTATGTTTTATTGTTTCGACATAAAATGTACATATAAGTTGGTATATAGAAACCTATATAGTGTTCAGAACTACTGTCAGTACTAAAGTTAAAAATTAAAAGTGGGAAACAGAAAATAAATTTTAATATATTTGTATGGTTCTTCAGCCTTTTATGTATATTTTGGATAAACTTAATATATCAGGACTAGACTCAACATCTCATGTATACCAATATAGGAATATAAAAACTAACAATGTATAGTATATGTAAATATATAGAACACTTATAAGCAGATTTTATCAGCTGCATTCGTAGTACCAACCAGTGTCAAGTTGCAAGTATGCAATCTTATTATTTTTTTTTGACAAATAATGGCAACTGCAATTCCTTCTAACATGTATTTATGTATTACCTTTTAAGCTTAGCATACCCCAGCTAGGATGTTGGATAATGTTATGGGTAGCCTAAGATAGAGACTGGTAAAATATTATACTGTATTGCTGTATTCTGCCCCTTTTAACCATTTACTGTAGATTACAGTTAGTCTTGATAAGTGACTCTTGTAATTTCATATATAGTGTAAATATGAATCTGTATGTTCAGCTTTATAGAATGTAATCATCATATAAGTTTTGAAGTCTCTGAAAAAATCCCTGTGTTATATATGCCTTCCCCAACATCCCCATCCTTTTCAGCTAGGTGGCTGATGACCTAATTTTCTCTCAATTTTTTAATACACAATGGCCCCATTCTTCCATGTAAGGGAGGGTGGCCCAGCCAAAGACTGATTCGCTACAAGCCAATGTGTGTTTTTTCTCATATCTTATTTCATTCTCTACCCTTTCATACCTTCTGCCTGTAAAAAAGCTAAGTCATAATCCTGATCCTCTTTAGTATTTACAACTCTGTATATGCTATTAATTAATTAGTACATTCCAAAATAATACCACATCCAGACTCCAGGTTTCCCTCGTTTACTGTACTGCCAATTTATTGGGTGCAAGTAAGTCAATTTCTTTTTAACCATTACCAAATTTTTGAGAGAGCTAATTTGCATATTTCAAATTCTCAAAAAGACTGTTGAATATGTTGTAAGTTATTGGCATATAGGGAAGGAAAATATAACTTGAAACATCTTGAATATTAAGGTACAGAAATGGAAAGGACTGTATATTCACTGTAAATATATGGTAACGTAATGTGGTCTTATCCATACAGTACTTTCTACTCTGATATATTGGTAAACCTGTGAGCTGCTTGTAAGACTCGGTACACTTTATGGTATGCTGAACAGATTTTGGAAGATTATTTGATATAATATTCTTGTTTTATCCTAAATATGCAGTTATAATTGAAAGAGGCTCCTTGATATTTCTGGCATGATAGAGAGTATAAATGATATTTTATTCTGTTTTATGATGCATTGCACGCACTAAATATATACGTAAAGAAATGGTTTGATATAAATTACAAACTTTATATGAAGGTTCAGTTCCAAATTCTACATGAAGTATTGTATGCTGTATGATACTTATATAACTTTGTTTATAAGATACGTGATACTTTGAATTTGTGTGTCATAAATAAATTTGTAATATCTAAGTGAATGTTTCAGAATAACTTGGTTTTATTACATCATTATATTTCTTAGAAGAAAAAAATAAGATATGCATAGACAAGATATTAAAGATAGAGCAATGAGGAAGTCACAATCCATTTGTGCTTCTCATATATGCATGTACCATATTGTGTGTCCCAACTAGACCCATTCAAAATGGAGTGGACACAGACATGTTGGAGCTGGATGCCTTTCCTTATGCCCTGAGGTGGGATCAAACCTGCCTTAGTTGCTTCTTAACTCGCGCACTCTTTCACTGAGCTACCGCAGGTCATTTGAGCTTCTCATATACGAGAAGCATATTTATCAGCCATGACTTTAGAAAAGAAATTGAGTTAGAAACCTATTGCGCTAACAGCAAGAAGAGTAGATTAAACTGCTCAGAGATTTTTCTACAAAGGCACATTAATTTCGAAAGGTTAATCAGACACCACTCAGGACAAACAGCCAAATACATTCCACGGTTAAAGTTCACTCCCAGGGAATAAGGACTGTATATCACTCTCACTGATCATGTTGAACAACTTATTTTAATTTGATATGGCTAGACAAGATTAAAGAAGTAAACCCTTAAGGACTGTACAGCTTTGTCTGCATCACACTTTGGCCAAATCATGAGCAACAACACATCACGATGCAATTTTGATATAGGCATCACAGTCAAATATGATCTATCTCCAGATGGTATCAATAAGGTAGTTCTACATTGGAAAACCTAGTGTTTTCTTTATCATAATCAATACTGTATTTCTGAACTCTACAGAAAGAGATGAAATCCTGTGTTACTAACCGATTTTGAAGACTAATCAAACACAGTTTAAATGTATTTTAAGCTCAATTTATCAGCACAATAAGATTTTGATACAGGTATCATTTTATGTTGCCATGCTGATTTAAATATCTTTACACCAAAAAATATTTGAGAAAAGTAAATGTTCAGAATATAATAAGTGTGCTTCACCACATCTATGTAATATAGTAATACAGTGGGACATAATAGTTTTAAAAATTACAAGAAATAATCTTTTCTAGAAATGACTCCTTACAATGATGGAACCAGAGGGCAGACCATAACTGTAACAAGAATCTTCGTAACCCTACTGTCCTCGTTGCTTTTGTTAATTGTTCAGTCCCATGAGTTACCTCTTGGTACAAGCATGGGATACTTGATAAACTAATTTAACATTTACCACCAGAGATCTCCATATCACTCTTGTTATTTACATGCAAGCCTTTATTGGTGGAATTTAGCTATTTATTACGTATTATGTCTCAATTAGTCCCCATTATAGCGTTGGCACAGACAGATTGGAATCGGGGAATTAAGGCTGGATGCCTTTCCCAACCTGCTGTGGGTTCGATCACACATCTGTCACCTCCCAAGTCGAGTACTTTAACCACTACTATTTTGGTCCCTGGAATTCTAGCTATTGCATTTTAAAATGGTATTTTTTTTTCTTCTAAACAAGCCTTAATATAAATTGTCAGTTGTGTGACAATACTAGTCATAAGATCATGTGTTAATAAAGTGAGGTCAGGGTGCAACAATAAAAAATGTTTTGAGTGACAACTGGTGTTAAACATGGAAGAGTGTTACCACCGCTCCTTTTTCTAGCATATATGGATACTGCAATTAAAATTTTAAAATTAAAATTAATATAACTGGTGATATAGATTTTTGCTAATGATATTGCATTCTGGACATAAGATAAAGATGAACTTGGGATAGCCTTGGTTTGTCTTAATATTTGCTTAAAAGATGCAGGCCTGAGAATGAGTACTGTATAACGAACACAGACATATTAGCTGTTACAAAATAATCGCAAGAACCAACAAATATAGAAGTGAGAAATACTTAAATAAATTACACTGAATCATTCATATATCATGTTTTTATCTTTACAAATAAAGACGATAAGAACAATGCTGAAATTACGGAAAGGCAAAGAAAATACAGTAAAAGTGCTAGTGCTCTCAACCCAGTAATGAGAGATACAAAAGCTCCTAAAGACGTCAAAATTAGCCATATAGTAGGGAGTGCTCACACCGATATTGATGTAATCACCTAATTGTGCTTACAGAAAAGAGCCTTTGTACTTTGTGTTACTTATCATACTTGTCCTTAGAACTATGGACTGAGTTAGCATTAACTACCTCCTCGCTTAGAGAATTCCAATTATCAACTACTCTTACACTAAAAAAGTACTTCCTTACATCCTTCACAGAAGTTTTCTTTCATGAAGGAATTTAAATATTGTCACCATATCCCTCTTCATTCTTCTAGTTTCGAGTGATGGTAAGTTTAATTCCCTCAGCCTCTCATTATAACTGAGATTGCGTATTTCTGGTACCAGTTTCGTGGCATGTCTTTGAACTTTTTCAAGCTTAACTACGTGCTTTTTGAAGTGTGGATTCCATAAGGGGGCTGCATATTCAAGTTTTGGCCTCACATAGGCTACCTAAATATTTCTGAGCATTTCCTTGTCCATGTACCTGAAGGCTACCCATATAATTGCTAAGAAAGCATATGCTGCTCTTACTATGCCATTTATATGTATTTCCGGAGACAAAATTGCCAGTATGTTTACTCCTAGATCTCTCTCATTTTCTCTTTCTGCTCCTGCCATTGAGTAGTCCAATTTGGGCCTTCTCACACTTTTACCCATTCTCATTACCTTACATTTTGAAGTACTGAATTTCATTACCCACTTTTCTGTCCATTCATGCAGACTATTTAGGTCTTCCTGAAGTTCTCTACCATTGTTCTCGTTTCTTACTTTCTTCACAATCTTGGCATCATCTGCAGATATACTTATGAACGAATTTATGGACTCTGGTAGGTCATTTACATATACAAGGAACAAAAGTGGCCCTAAAACTGAAGCCCGTGAAACTCCACTACTACCTCCTCTCTGTTCAAACACTGAGTGTCTTACTCTGACCCTCTGTTCCCTTCCCTCTAAGTAAGTTTTTATCCATTCCAAGACATTGTCACCTATTCTTGCCATTGTTTGCAGCTTCTTAATAAGTCTCCCGTGTGGGACAGTGTCAAATGCTTTCTGGAAGTTTAGGAATATGCAATCTGCACAGCCCCCTCTTTCCTGTAAGATTTGGCTTACCTCATTGTAAAATTCTAATAAGTTTGTTACTGTTGATCTACTTTCTCTAAAGCCATGTTGTCTCACTGACAAAAAGTTAAAGGATTCCAAGTGAAGAGAGATGTGCTTCCTTAGTAGTTTTTCCATAACTTTGCAAACTATGTTTGTCAAGGAAACAGGTATATAGATTAGAGCTTTATTCCTCCTTCCCTTTTTGAAGATAGGCACCACGTTCACTTGTTTACAGCATCTTGGAATCTCCCCTTACTCCAGCGCCTTTCCAGATATGATACTTAGTGCTGCTGGTATTGATTTAGTGCATTTCTCAAGTACATAAGGGGATATATCATCAGGACTTGTAACTTTGTGGGCATCTAACTTCATCAGTACTTTACATATCTCTGTGGCTGAAAAGATGATGTTCTCTAATACCGGCCCATGAGATCCTATCTCTGCAATCAGAGGGGATGGGATATTTTCTACTGTAAATACTAATTGAAACTCCTTGTTCTATTCTTCGCAGATCTCTTCATCCATCTCAGTGAAGCTTCCATCTGCTCTTTTTAGCTTTAAAACCTGTTCTTTGACCTTCAGTTTTCCTCTGATAAAGCTGTGGAAAAGCTTGGGATTTTCTTTAGCCTTCCTGGTGATATCTCTTTCAGAGTCTCTCTCTGCCTCTCTTCTTTTACTTAGGTAATCATTTCTTGATCTTTTATAACTCTGCTAGCATTTATGTTTTTCTCCTATACCTTTTCCAGCATTTGTCTCTCCACTCCTTAACTCTCTTACACTCATTATTGAACCATTTCTCTCTGGCATAAATAACTCCTATTTTGGTGTGGAAGGTATGCAACAAGCTACTATCTTCCCATATTGCTCACAAAACATGTTGTACATTGTATGAATCAGAATGCTGGACAAAACAAATAAAGATTAGAATAGGATCTAAGCCTCAGATATGAAAACCTTCAGAAAAAATAGCAATGAAGAGATTGGGAGAATGGACTGGTAAAGTTGAAAAAGGACATTTGAGATAGCTGGGATATCATGAGAGAATGGTTGAAAATTTAATTGCCAAGAGGAAAAGGACACTAGATGGAAAGAGAACAAGAGGCAAACCTTGAAAATGTTGGCAAGATATGGTGAAAGAGATCCTGAAGCAAGTCTTTAAAAAAAAAATAAAAAAAAAGTAAGAGGAGAAACAATTTTCGAGGATAGGAGAGAATGGAAAAAATTACTGATCCCACTGACAGATTGAAAAAGCCTAGCAAAAAAAAAAAAAAAAAAAAAAAAAAAAAAAAAAAAAAATATATATATATATATATATATATATATATATATATATATATATATATATATATATATATATATATATATATATATATATATTATATATATATATATATATTTTCTTTCTATTAGGTTCTATTAGTTTAACATTGAAAATTTCATATTATATATATATATATATATATATATATATATATATATATATATATATATATATATATATATATATATATATATAATTTTCAATGCTAAATTAATAACAAAGCAACAACAACAACAAAATAAAAAATAACAATAATAATAATAATAATAATAATAATAATAACAGAAGAAAAAGAGTAGAGGAGAGGTTGAACATACGACGCCAACAGCGGAAAGGGGTAGGTATGTCAAGCAATGT
The DNA here is from genome assembly GCA_037179515.1 of Halocaridina rubra. NCBI lineage: Eukaryota > Metazoa > Arthropoda > Malacostraca > Decapoda > Atyidae > Halocaridina > Halocaridina rubra. Next base: position 29,264 of record JAXCGZ010005821.1, read on the forward strand.
GACAGAGTGCCACCACTTGAGGGCATCTTGGCACTCTGGCAGCCAACACCATGTGATTTCTTCTACCTCGGGGATTTCCCGCGATATTCCACTCTATAATCAACTCCTGAACCCCCAAACAATAAATTATACCCCCCAAACCACACCCAACCTCTTACCAATACTCCCCCTTGCAATCTTCAAGTTGCCTAAGCAACTTTCTGTGATCATTTGTTTACAATTACTGCAAAGCTTTAAGAATTTTGTTATATGAACGTATTTATTTTTACGAAAAGTGATTTACTCATATACTTATTCTATGCCTCTTTATATCTTGCTTACTAATTTACGATTTCGAACTTTTGATTTCATATATATATATATATATATATATATATATATATATATATATATATATATATATATATATATATATATATATATATATATATATATATATATATATATATATATATATATATATAAAAGACAAAAAAAAAGATTATTATTTTTTCTTTATTAGTTCAGTCTCGATTTATTCAAAACGTACAGTATTAAGGAGAGACATCACATGGGAATAATATGAAGATTAACTTTTTAATGAGTAAATAACTTCATTGATTTTTAATAAGTACACCAGAGGCCCCAAAACTAAATATCAAGACACGATACCTTTGTCTCTGTCCCCATAGACACACTTTTCTATATGGGTTAGTTATTGAACTGCCCTATTACATGAGTACCTACTTTCGATGCTAAATTCTTTTAACAAATAAAATAATATATTACTTATCGTTTTCCTCGCCCATTAACTCTGTGCGTGATCAAAGATGGGTGGTGGTGGTAGTTGTGGGAAAGCAAGGCGGCATCTTATCCTCAAGGAACTAAGAGGAGTGACTGAGGCATATTAGTTTCTGGTGAATGTGTGATTGAACTCGGCCACACCCTTATATAGGAAGAGAGGCCATTATATATGAATGTATATGAATGCATTGTTTGTCTAGGATGTGGAATGAATTGAATTGGTAGTTGATATTCCTAGTTCAGCCCAGTCGGCAGGTTTAATTGAATAGACCAATGGACTTGGTAGAACTTAAAAGGAATAAACTGCAAATCGAGCTCAGGCAAGAGATTGGGTAATCATATTCGTCGGCCCTGTTGCTCTGTGTTTAAATAAAATTAAAAAAATATGAATAAACAGTCCTTTCGAAATATGTAACAATAGTGTGCACATTGGCCAGAAATATAGACACAGACAACTATTATACGAGGGGGTGCTGATATGTTCCTGACTTTAAGGGTATCGTGAAAGGATAGAGCTGTTTCCATTACAGGGGAGGTAGGAAAACTATTTAGGAGAAGATATGCAATAAAAAAGTATGATATTATGCAATATATCTTTCTCTTTATTGCAGGTTTAATACATGATGGTAGCTCCTGCAGTGGATTTTGGTAAAACTGAAGCACGGGTGGTCATGAAGTTCCTCTTCTTGCAAAGGGAAGGAGCGGCGGAAATCCATGGTGAGAAGAAGGAAGTCTTGAAGGATGACTGCCCATAATACTCCATAATGAGAATCTGTGTGTCAAGGTTTCAGACTGGTCATTTTGAGGTCATAGAAGAACCCCAGTCAGGACGGCCAACTTCCGCAACCACAGAGGACCAAGCCGATGCTGTGCATGGCATGATTCTTGAGGACCGCTGGATATCAGCTAAAGTCATAGCTGAGACTCTGAGGATTTCCCGAGAAAGAGTTGACCACATCATCCACAATATTCTGGACATGAGAAAGCTTTCCGCAAAATGGGTGCCGAAACGCTTGAAAGCAGATCAGAAGTGCATCAGAGGTACTACATCAAAGGCAATATTAAACCGGCTTGTGCAGGGAAGGCTGATTTTATGGCTAATTTAGTCACCATGGATGAAACTTGATTTCATCATTATGATCCCCAGACCAAGCAGCAATCAATGGATTGGTGGCATAGCAATTCATCACGTCCCAAGAAGTTTCAGACCCAGATGTATGCTGAATGATTCTGACTTCAGTGTTTTGGGGCAAAGACGGAGTACTCCTCATAAAATACTTGGCAAAGGGTCACACCATGAATGCAGAATACTACATGTCTCTGTTGGGCAAACTGCGTGAAGCTTTGATGCAGGAATGCTGTGGAAAGGTGGGCGGGCCATGGTGTCCTTTTTTCGGGACAGTGCTCCAGCATATACAACATATGAAACTCTACAGAAAATACGCGACTTTGGCTTTGAACTGGTAAATTATCTACCTTACTCTCCAGACTTGGCCCCCTCCGACTAGCACCTCTGTTCACAACTGATGGAACTTCTCAAGGGAACAAAATTTCACTCCGATTCGGATGTGATCGCTGCTACAGAGGCCTGGTTGGAGACCCAACCTTCCGATTTCTTATTTTCAGGGCTTTGAAAAACTGAAGGTTCGCTGCAATAGAGTGTTAATGTGGAAGGGCAATATGTTGGATAAAATCATAATTAATAGACCCTCCTGTATTTTCTTTTACCCAAACTCAGGAACTTTTCAGCAACCCCTCGTAAAAATACGAACGATGCAAATATATCACTACAATGAGAATATTTTTCAGAACCACTCGGCCACAGGTGTGATATATGTGTGTGAGCTCTAAGTTTTGCACACACACACACACACACACACACACACACACACACACACACACACACACACACACACACACACACACTGGAAAACATACAAACAGTTGACTATAAAGAGACAGTAATCGAAAAAATGAAAGACGTTGTGATGGAAAGGGCAAACCCACTCATCAGACAGGCACTTGATAAGGAGAAGACAGTGGTAATCTCAGGCATAAGTGAATCCCAGGAGCCAACATGGCAGGGGAGACTTGAAGAAAATAAAGCTAACGTTGTAGACCTGATAAGAAAGCTTGGAGTAGTATGTGGTCCTGAGGATATTGTAAACATACACCAACTAGGTAAATATTCGAGGGAAGGAAAGCCGAGACCAACAAAAGTAACCTTTGAGAGAGGGGAGACATGTAGGGAAATATTGTTGAGAAAAAAAAGTCTAAAAGACCTTCAAGAATGCAAAGAAGTGTTCATTAGACGATACAGAACACAGGAAGAGATGGGAAAGATCAAAAACTTGTTGCAAGAGGCAAGAAGGTTAAATGATGAAAGAAATGAAGAAGAGAAGAAAAATTTTCGTTACGGAATACTTCCAGACAAAGGGGAGATAAAGAAGATAATGACAGAAGATCAGGGGATGGGGCCTCATTAAGATTGTTATACACAAATGCTGATGGATTAGCTGGTAAGGCAGTAGAATTAAAAGATAGGATTCACAACAGTAAGGCAGATATAGTAGCAATTACAGAGACTAAGTTGAGTGAGGACATAAACAGTGTCACAGTTTTTCCTAAGGGCTTCAGAATACTAAGGGTCGAAAGATCTGAGAGGACTGGTGGAGGGATAGCACTGCTCATAAGTGAGAGGATTCAAGTTGAAGAGATAAACTTGGCTATAGAAAGTGAGTTCAGGGAATTTCTTGTTGCTCGCATAAATACTGGGTCAGAGAGCATTATAATAACTGTTGTATACAACCCACCAAGGAACCAAAATAGGCTTGAAATTTATGAGGAAAGTCATATAGGTACGATTGAAGTCATAAACTCAGTTGTTAACATGGCGCGGGAGAAAAAATGTAGGATTTTGATTATGGGAGACTTTAATCATAAAGAGATAGATTGGATAAATCTTGACCCACACAGTGGTGAGGACTCCTTTGGGGCAAGATTCCTAGATTGCGTACAAGGGAATTTCCTACACCAACATGTAATGGAACCAACAAGAGCCAGGGGTGGGGATGAGCCATCACTACTTGATCTGGTGTTCACAGATAATGTGTTGGATATTGAAAATATTGAGTATGAACCACCAATTGGAAAGAGTGACCACTGTGTGTTGTTGATGGAGTATATCATTGAAGACATTCTTCCTGAGAGTAGAGGCACTGAGGACATGAGGAGGAACTATCAGAAAGGAGATTACATCAAAATGAATGAGCTTTTTGCAGTTATTGACTGGAGAACCTTATTTTACAACAAATCTGTACAAGAAATGTATGACATCTTTTGTGAGAAATATGGGAAGATAGTAGATTGCTGCATACCTGTCACCAAGGTAGGTGTAATTCATGCCAGAGAGAAATGGTTCGATAATGGGTGTAAAAGAGCTAAGGAGTGGAGAGACAAATGCTGGAAAAGGTATAGGAGGAGAAAAAACATAAATGCCTGGCAAACCTACAAAAGAGCAAGAAACGACTACCTAAGTAAAAGGAGAGAGGCAGAGAAAGATTATGAGAGGGACATCACCAGGAAGGCTAAAGAAAATCCCAAGCTTTTCCACAGCTTTATCAGAGGAAAACTGAAGGTAAAAGAACAGGTTTTAAGGCTAAAGAGAGCGGATGGAAGCATCACTGAGACGGACGAAGAGATCTGCAAAGAATTGAACAAGGAGTTTCAGTCAGTATTTACAGTAGAAAATACCCCACCCCCTCAGATTGCAGTGATAGAAGCTCAAGGGCCGGTATTAGAGAACATCAACCTTACAGCCACAGAGGTATGCAAAGCGCTGATGGATTTAGATGTTCATAAAGCTACAGGTCCTGATGACATATCCCCTCATGTGCTTAAAAAATGCGCAAACACAATATCAGTGGCACTAAGTATCATATTTAAGGAGTCATTGGAGTCGGGGGAGATTCCAAGATGCTGGAAACAAGCAAATGTGATACCTATCTTCAAAAAGGGAAGGAGGGATACGGCTCTGAACTATAGACCAGTTTCCTTGACCAGCATAGTTTGCAAACTTATGGAGAAACTACTAAGGAAACATATCTCTCTTCACTTGGAATCCTTCAACTTTTTGTCAGTGAGGCAACATGGCTTCAGAGAAGGAAGATCAACAGTAACAAACTTATTAGAATTTTATGATGAGGTAAGCCAAATCTTACAGGAAAGAGAGGGCTGGGCAGATTGCATATTCCTAGACTTCCAGAAAGCGTTTGACACTGTTCCACATGGGAGACTTATTAGGAAGCTGCAATCAATGGCTAGAATAGGTGGAAATGTCTTGGAATGGATAAAAACTTACTTAGAAGGAAGGGAACAGAGGGTTAGAGTAAGACACTCAGTGTCTGAATGGAGAAGAGTTAGTAGTGGAGTTCCACAGGGTTCAGTTTTAGGGCCACTTTTGTTCCTTGTATATGTAAATGACCTACCAGAGTCTGTAAATTCATTCATGAATATGTTTGCAGATGATGCAAAGATTGTGAAGAAAGTAAAAAACGAGAACAATGGTAGAGAACTTCAGGAGGATCTAAATAATCTGCATGAGTGGTCAGAAAAGTGGCTAATGAAATTCAATACCTCAAAATGTAAGGTAATGAGAATGGGTACAAGTGCAAGAAGGCCCAAGCTTGACTACTCGGTGGCTGGAGTACAACTTCAGGAGACAGAAAATGAGAGAGATCTAGGAGTAAACATATTGGCAGATTTGTCTCCAGAAATACATATAAATGGCGTAGTAAGGGCAGCATATGCATTCTTATCAAATGTAAGGGTAGCCTTCAGGCACATGGACAAGGAAATGTTCAGAAATATTTATGTAACCTATGTGAGGCCAAAACTCGAATATGCAGCCCCCTTTTGGAATCCGCACTTGAAAAAGCACATAGCTAAGCTTGAAAAAGTTCAAAGACATGCCACGAAACTGGTGCCAGAAATACGCAATCTCGGTTATGATGAGAGGCTGAGGGAATTAGACTTGCCATCACTCGAAGCTAGAAGAGTAAGGGGGGATATGGTGACAGTCTTTAAATTCCTTCATGGTTATGATAGAGTGGATAGGGATCGATATTTCGATATGGCTGGCTCTAGAACTAGAGGTCATAGTTTGAAGCTTCGGAAGAAAACTTGTTTGCAGGATGTAAGGAAATACTTTTTCAGTGTAAGAGTAGTTGATAATTGGAATTCGCTAAGCGAGGAGGTAGTTAATGCTACCTCAATCCATAGTTTTAAGGACAGGTATGATAAGTATCACTAAGTCTAAAAATGGAACCGATCAGGAGACGGGAAGATACGAGCTTTGGGCTCTTTCCCGTAAACACAATTAGGTAATCACAATTAGGTAATCACACACACACACACACACACACACATATATATATATATATATATATATATATATATATATATATATATATATATATATATATATATATATATATATATATATATATATATATATATTATAATTCATGACTAAAAATTAAATGGGAGCAGAGAAAAGTTGGGAAAAAGTGACATATACTGTACAATGAATTATAAAACAAAAGTAATATACTGTAAATGGCTATGTAAGACCAGATAAAAACGAAGTAAAAGTGGCAAAGCCCTTCACATTATAACGAAATATAACTAGAAAATGATATACTGTATTTATCTTAACAGTATAAACTGCTATTTTTCTTCATGTATAAACTTCTAGATATCATTCTAAGGAAAAACTTAAGAAATAGATATCTTGGCATCGTAACCCCATCAAGAAATTATCTTACTTACCAATAAATGCACTTTCAAGATAATTGTTAGTGTGCAAACTGTTCAATAAATATTGCCATAAAAAATTCCTATTGATATGGCTGGCTCTAGAACTAGAGGTCATAGTTTGAAGCTTCGTAAGAAAACTTCTTTGCAGGATGTAAGGAAATACTTTTTCAATGTAAGAGTAGTTGATAATTGGGATTGGCTAAGCGAGGAGGTAGTTATTGCTATCTCAATCCATAGTTTTAAGGACAGGTATGATAAGTATCACTAAGTATAAAATGGATGCGATCAGGAGACGAGAAGATACGAGTTTTGGGCTCTTTCCCGTAAACACAATTAGGTAATCACACACACACACACACACACACACACACACACACACACACCACACACACACACCACACACACACAGCTTCGTAAGAAAACTTCTTTGCAGGATGTAAGAAAGTACATTTTTTTTTAGTGTAAGAGTAGTTGATAATTGGAATTCGTCAAGCGAGGAGGTAGTTAATGCCAACTCAATCCATAGTTTTAAGGACAAGTATGATAAGTATCACTAAGTACAAAATGGAAGCGATCAGAAGACGGGAAGTTACGAGCTTGGGGCTCTTTCCCGTAAGCACAATAAGGAAATTACAATTAGGTAATTATGCACACAGAGTTTTATCTATGCAACCAAAAGTACACAGTACAAATGAAACAAAACCGAGAGAGGAAAATAAACTGCTTGTCATCAGCTCTTGTTTTACGAGTTTCTAAAGCATTTGGCAGACACTTGAAGTCAAGTACAGTGATCCTTCAAATAGGTTCTGCGAATGTCTAAATCATTTGACAGATACTTGATGTCAAGCACACTTATGATTAAAAGAAGAACTTACGCCTTTCAAGATCAGAATATCTCCAATCTAAAGGGGGGTTTACACGGTTAAACGGTTCGTCGAACGCGGTTCGACAGACAAGTGTTTGAAGTGATGTTCGAACGTGTGAACGGGGTATTTTGTTGTCGAACACGTTTGTCGAACGTGTTCGACAACCAAATACCCCGTTCACACGTTCGAACATCACTTCAAACACTTGTCTGTCGAACCGCGTTCGACGAACCGTTTGACCGTGTAAACCCCCCTTAACACAATGAAACCCCTAGTTCAATTTCTCTCTGTATGTGGGTTTTATTGCCTTCATTTACCAAAATTGTCTGGGGTCCATGGTGGTCAAAGTGCTGTACAAGGGACTTGACCGACCCGTGATCAAGCCCACTGTAGGACACTAGGAAGTGCATCCAGGCCTAATTCCCCAACTATAATTTGTGCCCACCTCAATATTGGGGACTAATAGAGACACCTAAAACAAGAATTAGTTGCCATATTTTCCTAGGGAAACGAATGAGGAGCGATGGCATGGGTCCTCCATGACCCGCTCTACCCATCCGTGGGTGGAGAATCTAAAACAGCAGATAGGGCTACATCCTCCACTTCTTTTCGTCAGAGCTCATTAAAGATAAGAAAGAGAAGGTACAAGAGTACTTTTTGTGATAAACTCTGTATGCCGAACTAGCTTCTAGAGCAGACGATGGGATGTGTGGGACAAAGGGTAGAACAGTATCATAAAAAAAATTAAGTTTATCAATTTACAGAGGAAAAGGTTGGCCTTAGCGCAAATTAAGTACCAAAATAATCTCTAACGCATGACAAAAAATAAAACCGCCCTTCACACACTACACTACTACTACTACTACTACTACTACTACTACTACTACTACTACTAATAATAATAATAATAATAATAATAATAATAATAATAATAATAATAATAATAACGCTGTCCCTACTTGGGAGATAGAGACCATCAGATCAAGGGCATAATTTTCATAAGGAACGATTCCTGTCCTAATCTACAGGGTGTCCACAAAGTCTGGGTACATAGGAAATTTCACTATGCAGATCTATTCAATCGAGTTCACCTGAATTTTGTAAAGCGCATCAAATTATGCATTGAAAATTATGGAAATCATATTGAAAATATTATTTATTAACATTAGATTTAAATAAAATTATTTTGTTTTAAAAGTATGTGTTAATCTCCAGCGTACCCAGACTTCGTCTGGGTACACAGGAGATTAACACATACTTTTAAAACAAAACAATTTTATTTAAATCTCATGTTAATAAATAATATTTTCAATATGATTTCCATAATTTTCAATGCATAATTTGATGCGCTTTACAAAATTCAGGTGAACTCGATTGAATAGGTCTGCATAGTGAAATTCCCTATGTACCCAGACTTTGTGGACACCCTAGTACATTTTCAGTCTCCTTTTCGCTTCTCTGGGCTCCCTTTGCCTTTTCAGCCCGTCAGTTCATCTTTTATCATTTATCATCTCTGATATTTCTTTTATCAAATTTACAACTTTCCTGTTTCAATATTATCTGCTTGTTCAATCTTTTATTCTTTTTTGCGTCTGCGTCTCATTTATGGTATCAGATCTCTTTTGTGTTATCTTTTAAAACAGAATTGTAAGTTTCTTTGTTTCTTTTCTTCTCCCTTTCCTCATCCCTTTTACATCCTATTAATTTTCCTCTATGTTTCCACGCCATCCTTCTATCAACAATTAAAAAAAAAAAAAATGGTCCCGCGGGTATACATTCAAACTATGACGTCACTTCTACCTCCCCCCCCCCATTACCTGTTAACTCAAATCTACGAGACATCTTGAAGATGGCATTTGGCAAATGTGTTTATTGTGGATGGGTTTCAGGGGTTAGTGATGAGGATTAAGCCTTGCTCGTCTGTCCGTTCGTTTGTTGGTCAAAGACAGACCGCATGCGTAAGAGCCCTTTTGGCAACTACAGTAAAAAGACCGAGGAATGTGACGCACATGACATACCTGTTGAATTTACCAAGCTCAATGGGTGAGGGCTAACCTCGGCGAGGGATACCCCTACGTGATAAATGTGTTTTGCTAGCCTGCTGATCTGAAATACGAGTATATGACGTGAATGAGGGATTGCCTCGAGGAAGGCTTCTCCCTACAAGATACGCGCATTTTGCTTGTCTGAAAGTTTGTAAGTACATGACGTAGGAGGAAGATTACCTCGGCGAGGGCTTCTCTTGCGAGATAATTTTGCCCGTCTGCAGAGTTGCAATATATTACGTGGGATGCAATCTTTGTATTTTCTGCTTTCGCCTGCAAATGTGCAGCAAATTACGTCTCATGTGAAAATAAAAATTTTTAACTGTTTGCCACAGTTAGGGTCAAAAGCCCTATTTCTTAAACAGTGTAAACCTAGGATACCATATTGTTAGTTAGCTAGACACCCACAAATGGATTTCATAAACGCATCTGACGCGGTTCTGTGTATGGCTAGGATCCCAAAAGGGATCCTAGCCATACAGAGAACCGCGTCAGATGCGTTTATGTAATCCATTTGTGTGTGTCTAGCTAACCAACAATATGGTGTCCTAGGTATACACTGTTTAAGAAATCGGGCCTTTGACCCCAACTGAGGAATAACATTGCTTCATATGAAATCAATTCCATTAATTCAGAGGATCAAGTAAAAACAACGACTCCCTGTACATTAATGAACCCCGTAAATTGTTAGGTTAAGTTAGGTTAGGTTAGTATAGGTTAGGGTAGGTGGTAACCTAATCTAATGTAACTTCACCTAATTATTTACTATGCAGAGAGTCATTATCTTTACTTGTTCCATTCAGAAAATATCTGAGCGAGGATTAAAGGAATGCACAGGGCTGTTATAAGTGCTCTGACGAAAAGAAAATATATTAAACTTTATGAATATTATTTCACTATGTATGGAATGTTATAATTTTTTTCCGTAATTTAAATAAACTTTATTATTTCAGTGCAACATAATTAGCAATTTCATCGTTCATAGTTCTTGTTAACAACACCCAACACTCGCAAACGGGAAAATGAAAAAAAAAAATTCAACTAGACAAAACTACTGCCAATGAGTTGACAATATTACATACTGACATCAGATAGTTGTCCATCTTCATGTGAATCACGAGGAGGATAAAAACAGTTAAATTATTTACTAAAAACTTATGCAATAAAAACTGAACATACATGCAGACAGTCAAAAAATACAGACATAAAAACCAACTAAAAACCAA
>JAXCGZ010005821.1:42500-52500 GCA_037179515.1 Halocaridina rubra
GAAATCCTGCAGAGTATTGTGAGTACAAAGCTTATATTTGTTGTATGACGAGACTGTTCATATTAAAGGAAAAAAATTGAGAACATTTTCGTGAGGAGAGAGAGAAGCTGCCGTCCAGTTCTGCCTTGAAGGAAATCTAGAAGAGTTGCCAGAGGTGGAGCCATCACATCACATTACCTAATTTTTTGTGTAAACTGGGGAAAGCTCTTAAGCCGTTTACCTGATCCTGTGGTTCTATATATTGTTAAAATCAGTATCCTTCCCATTTATATTAACTAGTTAGTTAGTTTGATACACGAAATAATTGAATAATAAAAAAAAAAATACCAAATATCCACCTGTCAACAGTACTGAGTTAAGTTGCCAAGTAGTATAGCTGTCTTATTTTCTTCATTTTTTTTTGTTTTTCTTTTAGCTTTCTCTTTTACTATTTTTTTTTATTTTGTATATATATTGAGTTAAATGTAAAGTCTAATCCTGTGATAACATATCTTGGTTAGCAAGTGAGTTTATCTGTTAGGAAGAATATATAGCAGAAACAGGTGGGTGCCACCTCAAACACAAATTCGAATTTTCCTTCAGGTTTGACTTTTATTTTTATTTTTATTTTTATACTTAAATTACCATGGTCAAGTTTTTAAGTTAAGATGTGTGTTACCAGAAAAGAGATAAACTGAGTCACTAAATAGCACTTATATGGAGATATAAAAATTCTGTGTGAAGCTCAAAAGTTTTTCTCTTTTTTTTCCTCTTTCTCGTCTTCTTTCTATATTCTGTGAGAGGGAGAACATAAAAATGAGGCCATCTCTGTCCCAAACCTCTCCCACCCATGGGTCGGGAGGAGGGGTAGCCATCAGGGGACTTAAAGAGAGAATCAAGAAGTTAGAGGAAATGGTTATAAGCCTTGATGATAAAATTCGGAATATGGATGGAGAAATGAAAGAGAATGAAACACTCAGAGAACAAATAAGATCTTTGGAGGAAGCAAATAAAACACAAGGGCAGGAGAGAAAGGAACTAGAAAAAAGAATAAAGAAGCTGGAAGGGGAAAAGAGTCAACTAGAATCTAGAATTTCTAAACAAGAAGATAAAAACAAACAGCTGAATGACAACCTAAAGGAATTAGATGTTAGTTCACTGCTCTCTTCTGAGAGAGACGAGATTGCTGCTTGGAATGTCCAGATTAAGGAAAACATTGAACAGTTCAGAAAAGAGTTCCAGGAGCTGAATATGGAAAATGATGCCATGAAAACTTCCTTTGCTGATGCACTAAAGGGGAATGTGGCAGTAAAAGAGGCTGTAAAGGTGGTGGCACTGGAAAACATACAAACAGTTGACTATAAAGAGACAGTAATCGAAAAAATGAAAGACGTTGTGATGGAAAGGGCAAACCCACTCATCAGACAGGCACTTGATAAGGAGAAGACAGTGGTAATCTCAGGCATAAGTGAATTCCAGGAGCCAACATGGCAGGGGAGACTTGAAGAAAATAAAGCTAGGGTTTTAGACCTGATAAGAAAGCTTGGAGTAGTATGTGGTCCTGAGGATATTGTAAACATACACCAACTAGGTAAATATTCGAGGGAAGGAAAGCCGAGACCAACAAAAGTAACCTTTGAGAGAGGGGAAACATGTAGGGAAATATTGTTGAGAAAAAAAAAGTCTAAAAGACCTTCAAGAATGCAAAGAAGTGTTCATTAGACGATACAGAACACAGGAAGAGATGGGAAAGATCAAAAACTTGTTGCAAGAGGCAAGAAGGTTAAATGATGAAAGAAATGAAGAAGAGAAGAAAAATTTTCGTTACAGAATACTTCCAGACAAAGGGGAGATAAAGAAGATAATGACAGAAGATCAGGGGATGGGGCCTCATTAAAATTGTTATACACAAATGCTGATGGATTAGCTGGTAAGGCAGTAGAATTAAAAGATAGGATTCACAACAGTAAGGCAGATATAGTAGCAATTACAGAGACTAAGTTGAGTGAGGACATAAACAGTGTCACAGTTTTTCCTAAGGGCTTCAGAATACTAAGGGTTGAAAGATGTGAGAGGACTGGTGGAGGGATAGCACTGCTCATAAGTGAGAGGATTCAAGTTAAAGAAATAAACTTGGCTATAGAAAGTGAGTTCAAGGAATTTCTTGTTGCTCGCATAAATACTGGGTCAGAGAGCATTATAATAACTGTTGTATACAACCCACCAAGGAACCAAAATAGGCTTGAAGTTTATGAGGAAAGTCATATAGGTACTATTGAAGTCATAAACTCAGTTGTTAACATGGCACGGGAAAAAAAATGTAGGATTTTGATTATGGGAGACTTTAATCATAAAGAGATAGATTGGATAAATCTTGACCCACACAGTGGTGAGGACTCATTCGGGGCAAGATTCCTATATTGCGTACAAGGGAATTTCCTACACCAACATGTAATGGAACCAACAAGGGCCAGGGGTGGGGATGAGCCATCACTACTTGATCTAGTGTTCACAGATAATGTGTTGGATATTGAAAATATTGAGTATGAACCACCAATTGGAAAGAGTGACCACTGTGTGTTGTTGATGGAGTATATCATTGAAGATATTCTTCCTGAGAGTAGAGGCACTGAGGACATGAGGAGGAACTATCCGAAAGGAGACTACATCAAAATGAATGAGCTTTTTGCAGTTATTGACTGGAGAACCTTATTTTACAACAAATCTGTACAAAAAATGTATGACATCTTTTGTGAGAAATATGGGAAGATAGTAGATTGCTGCATACCTGTCACCAAAGTAGGTGTAATTCATGTCAGAGAGAAATGGTTCGATAATGGGTGTAAAAGAGCTAAGGAGTGGAGAGACAAATGCCTGGCAAACCTACAAAAGAGCAAGAAATGACTACCTAAGTAAAAGGAGAGAGGCAGAGAGAGATTATGAGAGGGACATCACCAGGAAGGCTAAAGAAAATCCCAAGCTTTTCCACAGCTTTATCAGAGGAAAACTGAAGGTAAAAGAACAGGTTTTAAGGCTAAAGAGAGCGGATGGAAGCATCACTGAGACGGATGAAGAGATCTGCAAAGAATTGAACAAGGAGTTTCAGTCAGTATTTACAGTAGAAAATACCCCACCCCCTCAGATTGCAGTGATAGAAGCTCAAGGGCCGGTATTAGAGAACATCAACCTTACAGCCACAGAGGTATGCAAAGCGCTGATGGATTTAGATGTTCATAAAGCTACAGGTCCTGATGACATATCCCCTCATGTGCTTAAAAAATGCGCAAACACAATATCAGTGGCACTAAGTATCATATTTAAGGAGTCATTGGAGTCGGGGGAGATTCCAAGATGCTGGAAACAAGCAAATGTGATACCTATCTTCAAAAAGGGAAGGAGGGATACGGCTCTGAACTATAGACCAGTTTCCTTGACCAGCATAGTTTGCAAACTTATGGAGAAACTACTAAGGAAACATATCTCTCTTCACTTGGAATCCTTCAACTTTTTGTCAGTGAGGCAACATGGCTTCAGAGAAGGTAGATCAACAGTAACAAACTTATTAGAATTTTATGATGAGGTAAGCCAAATCTTACAGGAAAGAGAGGGCTGGGCAGATTGCATATTCCTAGACTTCCAGAAAGCGTTTGACACTGTTCCACATTGGAGACTTATTAGGAAGCTGCACTCAATGGCTAGAATAGGTGGAAATGTTTTGGAATGGATAAAAACTTACTTAGAAGGAAGGGAACAGAAGGTTAGAGTAAGACACTCAGTGTCTGAATGGAGAAGAGTTAGTAGTGGAGTTCCACAGGGTTCAGTTTTAGGGCCACTTTTGTTCCTTGTATATGTAAATGACCTACCAGAGTCTGTAAATTCATTCATGAATATGTTTGCAGATGATGCAAAGATTGTGATGAAAGTAAAAAACGAGAACAATGGTAGAGAACTTCAGGAGGATCTAAATAATCTGCATGAGTGGTCAGAAAAGTGGCTAATAAAATTCAATACTTCAAAATGTAAGGTAATGAGAATGGGTACAAGTGCAAGAAGGCCCAAGCTTGACTACTCGGTGGCTGGAGTACAACTTCAGGAGACAGAAAATGAGAGAGATCTAGGAGTAAACATACTGGCAGATTTGTCTCCAGAAATACATATAAATGGCATAGTAAGGGCAACATATGCATTCTTATCAAATGTAAGGATAGCCTTCAGGCACATGGACAAGGAAATGTTCAGAAATATTTATGTAACCTATGAGAGGCCAAAACTGGAATATGCAGCCCCCTTTTGGAATCCGCACTTGAAAAAGCACATAGCTAAGCTTGAAAAAGTTCAAAGACATGCCACGAAACTGGTGCCAGAAATACGCAATCTCAGTTATGATGAGAGGCTGAGGGAATTAGACTTACCATCACTCGAAGCTAGAAGAGTAAGGGGGGATATGGTGACAGTCTTTAAATTCCTTCATGGTTATGATAGAGTGGATAGGGATCGATATATCGATATGGCTGGCTCTAGAACTAGAGGTCATAGTTTGAAGCTTCGTAAGAAAACTTGTTTGCAGGATGTAAGGAAATACTTTTTCAGTGTAAGAGTAGTTGATAATTGGAATTGGCTAAGCGAGGAGGTAGTTAATGCTATCTCAATCCATAGTTTTAAGGACAGGTATGATAAGTATCACTAAGTCTAAAATGGAACCGATCAGGAGACGGGAAGATACGAGCTTTGGGCTCTTTCCCGTAAACACAATTAGGTAATCAATTAGGTAATCACTCACACACACATATATGCATATCATGGAATAATATCAAGTATAAAAAATAATGAAATTGAATATATATATATATATATATATATATATATATATATATATATATATATATATATATATATATATACATATATATATATATATATATATATATATATATATATATATATATATATATATATATACATATATATATATATATATATATATATATATATATATATATATATATATATATATATATATATATATATATATATATATATATATATATATATATTATATATATATATATATATATATTATATCTATCTATATATATATATATATATATATATATATATATATATATATATATATATAATATATATATATATATATATATATATATATATATATATATATGTATAATTGTCACCCCGTTTGAAGATGCTTATCTTTTTTTTTTTATCTGCAGTTGTTGAATGTATCTGGATAAATGTTATATCTCTCTCTCTCTCTCTCTCTCTCTCTCTCTCTCTCTCTCTCTCTCTCTCTCTCTCTCTCTCTCTCTCTCTCTCTCTCTCTCCTCTCTCTCTCTCTCTCTCTCTCTCTCACATACACACATACTCACAGACATAAAAATGCACACAAACATACACACACACAACTGGAAAAGTTCAAAGACTTGCTACGAAATTGGTTCCAAAAATACAAATATCAGTAATGAGGGAAGGCTGATGAAATTAGACTTACCATCACATGAAGCTAGAAGAATGAGGGGGGATATAGTGACGTTTTTAAAGTTCGTGTTTTTGACAGAGTAGATAGAGATCGATATTTTGATATGGCTGGCTCTAGAACTAGAAGTTATTGTTTGAAGTTTCGTAAGAAAACGTCTTTGCAGGATGTAAGGAAGTAGTGTTTTTTTTAGTTTAAGTATAGTTGATGATGGGAATTCGCTAAGTGAGGAAGTAGTTAACGCTAATTGCATTCATAGTTTTAAGGACAAATACGATAAGCATCATTGAGTATAAATATGGAAATGACCTGGAGCCGGGGAGTTGTGAGCAAAGAGCTCTTTCCCGTAAACACAATTAGAACATTACAATTAAGTAATTACACGCGTATCACTTGAACCTCGAAGTTTAAATTGAAAACTATATATTTTCCTTTTGCGTATGTTGCGTATATAAATATTAAGTATTTATAATAAAAAGAGTTGAATATCGTGTTTATTTATTATATTATTTTAAGTATGCTGTTTATATCAGTAGAAGGTATTTATTTTAAGAGATACCAAGACGCTGTCTATTTAGTCTGCGTATGTTAATCAATTACCTATGTTGCGTATATTTTAAGAAACTGAGGCTTAGTCCATTCTTCTCCTTGCGTAATGATGAGTCAAACTATGTTGGAGTCAGGAAGATCACCTGCACGGCGTCCCGTTGCGTATATAATTGAAAAACACTCCAATGACTGTTTTCGGTCAAGCTTTATTACGCATTCGAAAGACTCCTAATTCAATTGCATTTATTCACTTGGCTATATTGCATATTTTTATAATTTTCTCATCATGTCTCACAAAATGCCAGGTAAGTTCTACAGATTCTCAGGTGTGCTGCCTCGAGGATGCTCTTCATCGCTGTTTGTCTTCAAACATCTTGTCATCTTAAATCTTATTACCTAAAATAATATCAACCTTGATAACCAGGTAGGAGAGTTATATATATATATATATATATATATATATATATATATATATATATATATAGATAGATAGATAGATAGATAGATAGATAGATAGATAGATAGATAGATAGATAGATAGATAGGTAGATAGATAGATAGATAGATAGATAGATAGATAGACAAAAAACTACTCTTATCCTAAACTTCCTAAAGTAATATCAGCCTTGATAACTGGGAAGAAAAGATAGATAGATAGATAGATAGATAGATAGATAGATAGATAGATAGATAGATAGATAGAGAGAGAGAGAGAGAGAGAGAGAGAGAGAGAGAGAGAGAGAGAGAGAGAGAGAGAGAGAGAGAGAGAGAGAGAGGAGAGAGAGAGAGAGAGAGAGATACCTACTTTAGCCCTAGAGCAATAACACTGATACATTGGTGTTGTGTGTGTTTGTGTGTGTCAGATAGATAGATAGATGTATATATATATATATATATATATATATATATATATATATATATATATATATATATATATATATATATATATAAGAACATAAGAACATAAGAACATAAGAATAGAGGACACTGCAACATGCCTACTGGCACACACGAGGCAGCTCCATTTTTGAATTTTATTTTCAGCATGTCTAACCTATTCTATTCTACTCTACTTATTTATTCTGTTTTTCTTTTTATGATTTTTCTAATAAGCACTAACCTATTCATACCCACCCTACCTCTGTCATATGTCTATCTAATCTACATTTGAAGGTGTCTAAGGTATTGGCATTTACTATCCTACTAGGAAGCTTGTTCCATGCATCAGCTACTCTATTACCAAACCAATTTTTACCAATTTCCCTTCTGAACCTAAATTTATCAAGCTTAAATCCATTATTACGAGTTCTGGTTTGATCATGAATTTTTAAAACTTTATTAATATCTCCCTTGTTAATCCCTTTAAACCATTTATACACTTCAATCATATCCCCCCTAACTCTTCGCCTCTCTAGAGAATGTAGATTAAGTTTTTTTAATCTGTCCTCATATGGTAGATATATATATATATATATATATATATATATATATATATATATATATATATATATATATATATATATATATATATATATATATATATATATATAGAGAGAGAGAGAGAGAGAGAGAGAGGAGAGAGAGAGAGAGAGAGAGAGATCAATACAGCTGTATCTAAGGTACTCGAGGGATATCCCATTCTCCCCTTCATGCGTCTTCTCTTTCATGACCTCCAATTTCTCACATAACCCCCTCCTGTATCCCTGCATCCTCTGCCTAAT
Source organism: Halocaridina rubra (assembly GCA_037179515.1). NCBI lineage: Eukaryota > Metazoa > Arthropoda > Malacostraca > Decapoda > Atyidae > Halocaridina > Halocaridina rubra. Next base: position 50,244 of record JAXCGZ010005821.1, read on the forward strand.
TTCATCCCCTCCCATTTTTTTCCATAATCCAACCCCTTACATTTTTTTTTTCTCTCCCAGCTCTTTGCCCTCTCGTCATGTTTGGTGTTAAGTTTTATATTATTTGCATCTTATAAAACTTCAACCTTCAGCGAATGAAGAAAAAATAAAATGCGACAAAAGAAAATGAAAATGAATAATACTGAGAGAGAGAGAGAGAGAGAGAGAGAGAGAGAGAGAGAGAGAGAGAGAGAGAGAGAGAGAGAGAGAGAGAGAGAGTACGTAACCCTCTTTTCTTATATAAAAATGGTTTATAATGAAGGGAAAATGGTATGTTAGCGTATTCCTGGCTGTGTACAGACGTGACCATACGATGTAATATCCATACTGCGTACAAACTGCAGAGAATTCTTGTACGGTACTCACCTATTACTAGAGAGAGAGAGAGAGAGAGAAGAGAGAGAGAGAGAGAGAGAGAGAGAGAGAGAGAGAGAGAGAGAGAGAGAGAGAGATTGAAACGTGCTTAAGAATTTTTTTGTTTATATGTATGAGATTATGCTGCAGGTAACGAAGCAATATTTTTTTTTTATCACGTGTATCACGTGTTACAACCAATGTTGTCCAAATAATCTATATATCTTAATGTGATTCTTTATTTCGCAATAACAGCTGAACAAAAACATAGAATAATCAATTTATGAGCAGACCTGGAATAATTATTATTATTATTATTATTTATTATTATTATTATTATTATTATTATTATTATTATTATTATTATTATTATTATTATTATTATTATTATTATTATTACTATTATTATTATTATTATTATTATTATTATTATTATTATTATTATTATTATTATTATTATTATTATTATTATTATTATTACTAAACAAAAGTCTGTTCTGTATTAATAACGACAATTGTAGCTTTAATATTGGGGGTTTATTTATTTTATTGAACTACTCTGGCTTTCGCTCAGAGCCATTTTTTGTCACGAGAATGGGCTGTTTTTATCTCAAAAATTCCCCCACGTGGATGAGGATGAAAATAATATTCGTAAATATAAGCTTAGAAAATCAAGGTCACAAATTATTACAAATTTAGTCTTCAAAGCTTCATATGTTTAGCAAACATATCAACGACTAAGCATATTTTAGTCCGAGATATAGGTAACCATCCTTTGTAGTGGATTGCATTTGGGAATTTCCCTGGGGGTTGCTTTACTGTTCAGCATTGATTTAACATTACAGAGTGTATGCACGTGTTTGGTTGAGCTTTGCAAAAGTTTTTTTTTTTAATTACAATGTTGCCAAAAATATTTGTACATATTTAAAAAAAATCCTCTGTTGGCTACCATAATGTAGTCACCGTGGCTCAAGCGGTAGCGTCTGCGACTTTGAGGCGTCAGGTCGAGGGTTCGCACCCCTCACGGTCTGAGGTTAGCAAGGGCATGCACTCAGGGTAACGATTGCATCTGCCAAAACTAGTCCTTCGCAAGAAGGCAACCGTCCTAGCCCTTAGTAGAAAAGGAAGTCCGTGACGTAAAACCGGAGCGGTTGGCTACCATAATGACTTCATCAATGCTATTTAGGGATGATAAGAGGTGGGGCGGGGGGAGTTGCGCCTTCGTGTAGTTGCCCCTGTTATCCCAAATAGCTCAGCGAGTACAGTGATGGGGTCAGTTATGGTACACTGCTTTCTCGAACTGGAGCTTCGATAAGGGCAAATATTCCGATATTTGCAACAGACAACCAAAACTGAAAATAATATAAAGTAAAAGAAAGAAATCCATAAGAACATTCAGTTTGTAAAACTTAGTTCTGCAAGTTGATTTACAGTAATCCCAAACGTGATTGCGTAACAGGCAATATGCGAGTGATGATCCGGTTCTACGTCACAAAAGCCCCTCTCTTAATAAGGGCTAGGGCAGTGCCTCCTTTCGGAAGACTTTCATCTTTGGATGTGCGTGACCGTTGCCCCGAGAAAATGCCCTTCCTAACCTCAGACTGTGGAGTGTCTCCAACTGCTGATCTGAAGAATCAGAGAAGTGAGATCTACCACCCGGTCATGACGGCTGCACTTCATCGGTATTTTATTAACTAAATAAAATACGTACAAGAGCTATATATAATCATATTCTGTGTTTTCTTGGTTCACGCCCCGTCACGGACTGAGGTTAGCAAGGGCATGCACTCAGGGTAACGATTACATCTGCCAAAACAAGTCTTTCGCAAGAAGCCAACCGTCCTAGCCCTTGGTAGAAAAGGGA
>JAXCGZ010005821.1:57500-65000 GCA_037179515.1 Halocaridina rubra
AACGAAAAGCAGAAATTCAAGCTGTGGGATAAACTATTTTGTAACAAAGATTATTTTTGTCAATAAATTAATATAAGTAATTTAATTGATCATTATTAGCACACTATTCTCTTTCAAATAAGGAATATTATAAATAACATTAAAAACAATCTCACAAAAGGAAAGACGTAAATTGTTTTAATAATTGGTGAAGTATTTCATCTGACTGGATTTACTTATCATACCAAGCCAATTTTTATATACTCTTAGTTTTATAATATTCATCTTTGCTCTTGAATACAAAAAATTAGTACTTAAAAGATGAATAACCTTTTTTTGTTTTATTAAATTTTCATGTGTGATGCTAATCAAACTCTGTGTGTGTGTGATTACCTAATTGTGTTTACGGGAAAGAGCCCAAAGCTCGGTGTGTGTGTGTGTGTGTGTGTGTGTGTGTGTGTGTGTGTGTGTGTGTGTGTGTGTGTGTGTGTGTGTGTGTGTTTTGTTGTTGTTATTACCTAATTGTGTTTACTGGAAAGAGCCATATGCTCTTGCGCAATCGCGTGTATGTGTATGCACGCGCGCGCGCGTCAGCAATGCAGTTCAAAAATATTGATGATGCGTAACGTAATCAAATAAAACATATCCATGTAAATAATGTACTAATGATGTCCCGTTATAGTTTTTCATAATTCGCCAAAGTTTACGAGAGAACTCCGACAAGAAAACTCCAACCAGAGGTCGGGAAATTGAGCCTCAGAACTTAATTGGTTGACTTAAGAGTGAGAGTACAAGGAAGAAAAGTAGAATGCTTGTGAGAAAAAAGTAGGGCTGTGTTAGCATTGTGTGAAACAAAGGTGAATCAGTTTATGTTTTTATACGGTCACCCCCTATCACAAGAGGAACTGCAGCCCTTGCTTGTGTAGGAAAAAGACATACAGACAAACAGAAAGATGGATAAATTGATTGGAAGACAGTAGTAGAAAATAAAAATCAAATAAACTCTTCTCCCATAATGTAACAATTTACCCTACACCCAACATCACCTTTCAATTTTTCACAGTCTTCTAAAGCAACGCTTATGACAGGGTTTCCGGGAAACTAGGTCACAGCTGCATCTCTCGGTAGAGAGAGAGAGAGAGAGAGAGAGAGAGAGAGAGAGAGAGAGAGAGAGAGAGAGAGAGAGAGAGAGAGAGAGAGAGAGAGAGAGAGAGAGAGAGAGAGAGAGAGAGAGAGAGAGAGAGAGAGCCTTTATGTTAAAAACAATGTTTGGGAACGAAGAAATGTTACACGTGCCATTCAATTCAGTGTAAAAAAAAAAATTTCTGAGGCAACTCCGTGTAGGTAAAACATACCGTGTACACGTAATTTCATATTACAGTTTCGAAGAAACAAATATTTATTCAGAGGTTCAAAAATACATAAGCATACATATTTTCGCATTTGTGCTTGGCTACAGCCCACCCAGCACACTAAAAATATCATAACAATAATGACGAGAAATAAAGTAAAGATACATAGATGGGGAGTGTTGTGGCTTGTCAGAATAATCGCTTTAGTAGTAGGCATAAGAAAAGAACCGTAACTGAAGGAAGACTTCATATCGAGCTGTCCTGACCAGTCTCATTGAAGACCAAAAGGCCTTCCGTTTTTGAGGTTATTAGTTTTGTTGACGTATCTGCTTTCGAGGATCTAGTATTTGTGCACGTTTTATCAGCATCTTTGAAGAGCCGTGCACGCAGACAATCAGCACTAGAGGGCAAAGTGTGAGGGTCATATCTTAAACAAACAATAATTGACGCAATGACAAATACATGCCAAACTTTTCTGTCTGTGACTATTTATATGTACAATTCTGCTGAAAATAAAAAGTAAAAAATTTTTTTTTTTTTTTTTTGCTGATTCCTAATGATACCTGAGAGAGAGGCGTCCCTGACTCTAAACTGAAAGTACCGATTAGAGAGAGAGAGAGAGAGAGAGAGAGAGAGAGAGAGAGAGAGAGAGAGAGAGAGAGAGAGAGAGAGAGAGAGAGAGAGAGAGAACCTTGTTGATTGATTACATGCGCAGACATCTTTTGAGCTGCAACTCCAGCATTATCACCGAGTTGAAAATTTATCAATAATAATAATAATAATAATAATAATAATAATAATAATAATAATAATAATAATAATAATAATAATAATAATAATAATAATTTTGTAAAGCATATAAGAGGGAAAAGAACAAAAAAAAATCACTATATTGGAGTAAAAACCATCTTACAGTTAGTCATAATTTCTGTGATTTAGTTTATATCATGCAATATTTAAGTGAATCTGCATTTAATACTGTATCAAATATCTTGCAACGACTGTAGCTAATTTATAAATTTTTTCTTTAAAACAGTCATAAAATACGATTTCCGAGAAAAATGTACAAAATGGCAATATCTGGCAGCTCTCAGTCATTCCACGTGCTCTTTGTTTACACCAGCCTCATGGAAGTTACTCTTGTTTTTGTTTACGTCACCCTTTCGGCCAATCACAAGGAACTTCGACGTTCTTAGTTGACGAATCCCAAGCGAGTTCTCGATCTACGCAAGCTAGCCTTGATGATCTCGGATGCATTACGACTTCGTTCAAATATATTTTCTTCATTTTCTACACATTTATTCTTTATCACTAATAATAAGATTGCAATTTATTAAAAATTTTAGTGATGTCGCCTAAGAAAATTCATAATAGGCATATATGATCATATAAAAATAAAAATGGTTAATGTAGTTATACTTAAAATCCACTCGATCGAACAGTTAATTATGACGTCACTATAACGTCATAGGATACAGCTATATTACATACGATAATTTACATCAAACATTGAAAAAATTTCGTTCGTTTCTTAAATTTGCGCATATCTGTTATAATCTGGCGATATTTCAATATTATATAATAAACTTCTGATTTCATGCACTATTATATCTCTTGAGAAAAAACTGAATAAAAAGTCAAAATGCTGCTTAAATATACTGAAATCCGTTTATATGTCTTTTTCTAACTAATTCATTATATACTTGTCTAACTCATACATTTAATTATCTTACGTATTTTCCTAGTGTAATGTACGTAACAAAATTACGTAATATAGTTTGTTCAAGACTCATTGCCGTATGACTTCAATGTAATGAACAAATGAAAACAGTACACACTAATTCTAGTGAAATTACTGTTAATGTGCAGTAAAACTATCACACACACACACCTACACACACACACACACACACACACACACACACACACCACACACACACACACACACACACACACACACACACACACACACACACACACACACGCTGAATTAAGGTAAAGAATGCCGTAATACATTCTGCTAAGCCGGATATAGTACACATTTTCCTCACATAAATTTCATGCTTTATTTAATTAAATATGTTCGAGGTATTATTTGGATAATTACTTTTATTAATGAAGTACAAGAAAATATGACATGACAATCCTGATTAAATAATGGTACTGGTCACCTGCAGGGTAATAATAATAATAATAATAATAATAATAATAATAATAATAACAATAATAATAATTATAATAATAATAATAATAATAATAATAATAATAATAATAATAATAATAATAATAATAATTAATAATAATAATAATAATAATAATAATAATAATAATAATAATAATAATAATAATAATAATAATAATAATAATAATAATAATAATAATAATAATTAAAATAATAATAATAATAATAATAATAATATTAATAATAATAATAATAATAATAATAATAATAATAATAATAATAATAATAAGCGATCAGTTTCACGTCACTATGAACTAGAACTGTGCCTCCTTGCAAAGAACTCTGGTTTTTAGCAAGTGTGACGGTTACCCTGAGTGAATGCCCTTTCTAACCTCAGATCGTGGCGGGCCGAGAACCCTTGACCTGGCGAATCAAAGTTGCGAGCGTTACCGCTCGGCTACGGTGGCCACAATAATAATGATAATAATAATAATAATAATAATAATAATAATAATAATAATAATAATAATAATAATAATTAAATAATAATAATAATAATAATAATAATAATAATTATTATTATTATTATTATTATTATTATTATTATTATTATTATTATTATTATTATTGTTATTTGAAAACATATATTAGGCAACACACAGTTTTCATATAAGTACATTGTATATAATATTTGCAATTGTTTTCCAAGAAGGCATAAATATATGAAACTTTTCAGAAATCCGTACGATAGTTTTTCCCTCCCGTTTATTGACAACCAACTGAGGTGAGTTGCCATGAACTACGACATCGCGCTCAGTCTCAGCCATATAAAAAGCGACGACTCGAGGGTTCAAGAAACAAAACCGCGCATAGCTCGTTTATCTGTCGCACGTACAGTGTTACCTGGTAGATTTGTTAATTTATTACTCTGTGAAATTCGTCTTCGAAGACAGTAAAAAGGAAAGATGAAGCCCAAGTTTGGAAATGATTTGACCAACACGATACTGCGCCAGTCGCAAGTGGTGCAGACTCGCATGGCTGGAAGAGCAGTGATCAAAGTGGTCAATCGATGTAATGACGCCAAAGAAAACAAAAATCTAAGTAAGTGACTTTTTTTATATATCTTTCTTATTAGTTTATTTTTTGTTCTTACTGATAATCATAACTACTGTCTCTGTTAGTTTTCATGGTGTTGTTATTAACTCTGTAGTGTGTATTGCATTCCATAATGATGTGTGAAATTCTCTCTTCTCAAGTTTCTTATAATACGGTTTGATCATCACTATCATAAATAATATTGTAGCATGTTATAGCGTAGATATTAGTGATAAGCTATCGACTGCTATATAAGTATAAAAAAATATGGGAAATAAAGTATGACTAGAAGACGGGGACTCATGAAAAATATCCCAATTTAACAATAATTCTTTGTTCATAAAGAGCTTCAAATAATAATCCTTTAATAAAGGCGATGTTCTATGCATCTTAAATACGTTTTTATATAATAATAATAATAATAATAATAATAATAATAATAATAATAATAATAATAATAATAATAATAATGATAATAATAATAATATAATAATAATAATAAGAATAATAATAATAATAATAATAATAATAATAATAATAATAATAATAACTTGTTTGCCTAACTCGATGTTGTTCATGTCTTGCTAGACTTGAGTCTGCGCAAACACACACACACACACACACACAATAAATCCTTGGTAGTGGGAATAATCAACAAGTCATATGTAAAAACTACGTGTTCTATTTGCTAACACGGAAAAACCTACAATTTTTAATATCTTAACTTTCAATCTTTGACAAGGAATAATGTATTCATTTGCCAGTAAAGAACAAAAGCTTGAAAACTCATCAGTGTTTCAAATACAAACACCTAAAAGTTTCCTTTTATTAAAGAAAACATCTTGAGCATGTTAGAAGCAACAGTCAAATGAGGCTAAGCAAAAACGTAGTTGGGACTCTAATAAATGAATGTATTTCGCATTCAACTTTGCCTCCCTGCTTCACCTGCTGAGCAGCAAGGCTGCCAACATTAACGAGAGATAGCGCATATTACTATTATTTACCATTGCGTTATCATAGTTGTAACCGACTAGCTAAAGGCTATCGTAGCTTACGTGTAATAAAAACATTAACTTGGTTTCGTTATAGTACCTGAGCAAATTCATAGTTAAAGTAATTCAAAACAACCACAGTATATCATGTCATACTGTCAATATGGAACGCGTAATATTATCATTATGCTAAAAAACAAACAAATATCATATTTCAAAGAAAAATTGTTGGGTTGATCTCGCCTCTTCTAGTCTCCCATAGAGTTTTGCGTCGCAATATTTACACCACTGAGCGACGCAGCCAGCATATTAGAAAACAAAAAGGCTGTGTAAACATGAGTCGCTTTCTACAACTTATTAAATAAAAATTGTCTTAGCCATTTAAAATGAATCATGCATTGTAAAATTAAACAAAACAAACCATTAATGATATTATAAAATTATATAGTTTTTAGGGCCTTTGTTTTAGAACAACAAAGCCTACTCCGCAATGTTGGCGAGCCTGCTATTGCCTCCCGCCCCCTCAACCCCTTACACCTCGCAGCTGTGTTTTGTTACTTGTGACGTAACATTACGTAACACAGTCTGTCCAAGACTCTTTTTACTTCATTCTAATGTTAAATCCCCCAATCTTTTAATTATGATGTTTTAAGAAATATTTGATGTTACACTAATAATCTTTTAATCAATTAGTTTCTTTATATAATAATAAAGGGGGTGGCTGTAGAACGCGCGAGTCAGGAAGTGATGAGCCTGACCTACGCGGGTTCGATCCCGCCGTGGGGCGTTGGGAAGGGCACCCAAACTTAACCCTTTCCCCACTCCAACCTGCGTCCACCCCATTCGTATGGGAATTCATCGTGACACACGAAAAGGCAAGAATTTATATATTATCGGAATTTGTTTTTCTTCATGTTAATCTTAGCTACTATGTTCAAGATATTAAGCTGAAATTTTTATGTTACATCGTTGTTGTTGTTGTTGTTGTTCTTTGTCGTTTCAGTTGTTATTATTAATCCCAATTCGAATGGATTGGAGGTTGACAAAGGTTAGAGTTGGGAAATTAAGGCTGGTGATGCCCTTTTTAAGGCTCCGCGAGTTATGAAACTTGCTTATTATTTTATATAAATGATAACGGAAGTATGTAATGCGTTATTTTACCAACATTTGGATGGATGGATTCGGTTTTACGTCACGAACTCCCTTTTGATAATATGATATTTGTTCAATACTATTAAAATTTTAATGTATATGTATGTGTCTACCTTATTAATTACACTTATTATATTTTAATAATATGCTGTATGTTTAATTCATAAACGTAAGTACTTTATCTAAATTTTAATGGCGTTTTATTTCTTCACACATTCGTTAATGTACATTTAAATTTTAATACTGCTATTTCTAACTCAATAAATGCCAAATTCATTTAAAGTTTACAGTTATTTACTTGCTTAAGGCATTCTTCTTTAAATAAAAACTAGGTTTTTTTTTATAATCTTCGCTTAACTACTTCATTAAACTAATAAATTTTTTGTAATGCTGTAATCATTGCTTAGCTCAGGATATTAGCTTCTGATATCCATTTAATGTTATTGTGTTTGTTTAACTCGTTAATTAAACAATAAAAATTTTATATTATTGTTTTACTGTCACTATGGAATTGAGTTTTTTATTTATTTTTTAACACGGTTAGATAACTCCTGATAACTAAGCAAACATGAGTGATTACTGGAAGTGCAAGACCTGAAGAGGAATAATACCTTCCCAATGCCAGGATTGAACACAAAGACACCTACGATTTTGGTTCTTCGCTAAAGAAAAAATAATTCACCAAAAAAAAAAAAAAAAAAAAAAAATACCATCATTATATTCGTAAGCATACATTCGAAAAAAAGAT
>JAXCGZ010005821.1:72500-95000 GCA_037179515.1 Halocaridina rubra
TACAAGCACACTGTATATCTAAGGTGCAGTGTTTGATGTAATAAGTAGGTGTGTGCGTGCGTGCGCGCGTATATATATATATATATATATATATATATATATATATATATATATATATATATATATATATATATATATATATATATATATATATATATATATATATATATAAACACACAGACAGACACATACAGCAATTTTTTCCCCCTTTAAGGACATCTACATTATACTCAGAACCACGCTCTTATTTAACGTTATACATTGAAACGATATTTTCAAATTTAAAAAAGACTGTCAACAAAGTAGATGCAGTGAATTCACACCTTATGAGTTGGGACACTGACAGAGTATGGTCTTCCATAAGTACAGTATGTCATTCATAGAGTTCTCATACTACTACTACTACTACTACTACTACTACTACTACTAATAATAATAATAATAATAATAATAAAGCTATTATTATTATTATTGTTATTATTATTATTATTATTATTATTATTATTATTATTATTATTATTATTATTATTATTATTATTATTATTATTATTATTTTCCAAAAAAAGTAATTATTCCTCTCCCAAGTTGACCAGAAGACCGACTTACTAAAGTGAAGGAACAAAAAAGTGAGTAAAAAGTGAATAAGGGAATGAATTTAACTTCAACCTCTCAACATCTAAGCGCTCCCACATCACGACTCATTCATCATCGTGATAGATCCGCTGGCTGCTGCTGCTGCTACTGCTCTTGCGAAATTTCATGCAAAATTTCATAAATCATTATTTTTTCTTTGACTTGTGGTCTCTCTCTCTCTCTCTCTCTCTCTCTCTCTCTCTCTCCCTCTCTCTCTCTCTCTCTCTCTCTCTCTCTCTCTCTCTCATAAATAATAATAATAATAATAATAATAATGATAATAATAATAATAATAATAATAATAATAATAATAATACTTCTTCTTCTTCTTCTTCTTCTTCTTCTTCTTCTTCTTCTTATTATTATTATTATTATTATTATTATTATTATTATTATTATTATTATTATTATTATTATTATTATTATTATTATTGAAGGCAATAGTAGTAGTAGACGTAGTAGTAGTGGTATTAGTAGTATTATCACTTTTATTAACAATATCATTATTATTTCTGGTATTGTAACATGACTCCATATCCCGTTGAAGCAACTTAGAGGTGCTACTGAACGAAGGTAATTAACTCAGAACCAATTTTTTTTTTTTTTTTTTTTTTTTTTAAGGAATAGGTTTGGTTCGACAAAGGATGCTACGAAACCATCTTTTTTTTTCATACAACGCCAACATCCTAAGACACAGACTGATATCTCTCTACTCTGAGCAAAGTTTGAGCTCTGCAGCTTCACTTTTCATCGAAAGCCCAAAACATGAAAGTGTCTACCAACGAAAAAAAAGAAAAAAAAAAGAAAAAAAGAATGCGACAATCAAAAGAAAAAATTATCACATACCTGTCCATGCCCTTAGCGATGGAAACCGAAGTCTTGTCACGATTCCAATTTTCAAAAGAGATAAATAACTGAAACTGACAAGATATTTGTCTTGTTGCAATGAATACTATTTTTTTTTTTCATTTTATAGGTCTAGGCTACAGTTCGTCGATTTACAAATAATTTTGAATAAATTTCCAGAACATCGAAATCTTTCATGTACTGTAATTAGGATAATCCTTACACCAGAACCACTGTAAACCAAGAGGAAATATATATATATATATATATATATATATATATATATATATATATATATATATATATATATATATATATATATTATGATTAATAAACCTTGCATATTGCGCAATTCTCTTGAAATGTATAAAGGTTTTCTATGCATTCTAGTCTTCAACACTTGCTAATTAGGTTTTCATATAAAAAAAATAGTTTTATATAATAATGATGAAGACATGAAGAGCAAATGCTAAAAATAGAATGACAGGGTCTCTTGGTTTACATTTACGCGGTGCCATTTTGCTTTACCGTGTCTTGACGTTAGATATCTGTAATGGACAAGAGTTCGTGTTAATAATAATAATAATAATAATAATAATAATAATAATAATAATAATAATAATAATAATAAAAATAATAATAATAATAATAATAATAGTACATGCATACATACACATATACATACATACATACATACATACATACATACATACATACATACATACATACATACATACATACATACATGTGTGTGTGGTGAAAATAATGGAAAACAAAATGACCTCAGTTACTTTTCCATACGTCACTTCTGTCGCCGGAAATACTTCGGTGTCATTGGTCGTGAGACTGAAGCATTATTTATTTATATATTTAGTTTTAACCTGACACTGGGACGACAACATTTAGAAAAGTAACAGCTTAAGGACTAGGCAGAATTAATTGAACGAGAAAAGATAAAGACAGACTGAACGAATAGTCATAGTAATGAAGACTTAATAATAATGAAAGAAAAGGGAAAGTTACGCAGGTGGAGAGTGTTGTGACTTGTCAGATGTGAAAGGATAACTAGAGATGAGTAACGAATACGTCAGAATATTCGGTGCAGACGTAGGCATAATAAAAGAACCGTAATTAAAGACAGCTTTAACACAAGGTTGTCCTGGCCAGTCCTATTAAGTCCAAATGACCTTCAGTTATAGTATCGCAACGGGTGGCTGTGCCAACCTTTGCCGTTTATGTGTCACCATTAAATCCCATTCAAATGGGGGTGAACACAGATTGGAGTTGGGAATTAAGGCTGGATGCTATTCCAAGCGCCCCGCGATGGGATTTGCTTGTTATTTACCGTATAGTTTGTTTTTTGTTTATGATTGTGACACCAGGACGGGCAAAAAAAAAAAAAAAAATCTACCTTCATCAGGCCTGGGTACGAAGAAAACATAGAGAGAACCAGAGATCGGGAGTGTATTGTGACTTGTCAGATGTGAAGGGATAATAAGACATGTGCAATGAATATCCAAGAATATTCGGTGTTGATGTAGGCATAGAAAGAGAACCGTAACTGAAAGAAGACTTAACATCGAACTGTCCAGGACAGTCTTATTTAAATCCAATAGCCCCTTCAGGTGTAGTATTGCAAAGGTACCCTAACCACTGCGCTACTGCGGTCCCAAGAGACTTTTGCACTATTGAAATAACGTAATTTAGAAAGGGGGGGGGGGCAGCATTAAGAAGGATGGAAGTGGCCATTTGGTATTGCTTTTCCTTTGTTTGTTCGTGTTTTGTTGGTTATTTTTGTTTTCGTAATTTTTTTTTTTATACTTCAAAGCTATATTGTTTTATTTCTGCATTTATATGCTATGTACCTATATATTATATTTATATATTTTATTGATCGATTTGTTTATTAATTATTTTGCAATAAAGACTTGTTGGTACAAAGACATGTGAACTAACACCATTAAACAAACTCACAATCACGAACGTGAACAAATGGAATGCCTAAGTGATGAAGAGAAAATTAAATAGTCAAGTAAGAATTTAAATGGATTGGATGGATTCGGTTTTACGTCACGAACTCCCTATCCTACTAAGGGCTAGGACAGTTGCCTTCTTACGAAGGACTTGTAAGAATTTAAATAAAAATGAATGAATAAATAAAATATATATAAATAGATAAATAAAATAAATATTTATAAAATATTTATAAAACATATGATACCTTCTAATTTTGTCCGTTTTATTTTTCTGTTGAAATGAATCTACAATCACTCTCAAAACTGATGACTTGTCAAACTGTTTACAAGACGAATCAGTCTTAGAATAGACTCCTTAAGTAATTTTAGGTGCTTTTTCTAGGATTGATGCAGAAATTAGATTATTCTAACCTAACCTGACCTGAGTTACGTTCGGTTAATTGCCCTTTGCCGTAATTCCCAATTAAGCACCTAAAATGCAATCAAGTGCATACTATGGGAATGATCCAAGTCTTGCAAAAATAGCTCCAAAGCCTTAAGACATTTTAATGTTACTTCTTATGTAGTTGTGGAACATCTAATAAAATCGGCGGCTGGTGTAAATAATAATAATGATACTACTACTACTACTACTACTACTACTACTACTACTACTACTACTACTAATAATAATAATAATAATAATAATAATAATAATAATAATAATAATAATAATAATCATATCATCATCATCATCATCATTATTATTATTATTATTATTATTATTATTATTATTATTATTATCATTATTATTATTATTATAATTATAATTATAAATATTATTATTATTATTATTATTATTATTATTATTATTATTATTATTATTATTATTATTATTATTATTATTATTATTTCGCAACAACAAAAACATAACACGTCATGTTATGATTCATTCCATCATGCAATACCATCCCCATCTCCCCCTGCATCCTCCCATAACGGTCAGTCAGCTGTTGAACTGATTGAGGGAGGGAAGGAGGGGGAGTGTGATATTGGAGGAAGACAATACGGGAGGGGTTTTATAGGGGGAGGAAGAACTACTTTCCCTTCTCTCGCTCTCTTCTTCTTCTCAACCGTGAAAAGATGTTGGTCAAGCAACATACAAAAAAACACTTTCAGCTTCGAAGAATTTGCACGCGGGTTATTCACGCGCGCGCGCGCGCACACACACACACACACACACACACACACACACACACGCACACACACACACACACAGTTAGTAGTGGAGTTCCACAGGGTTCAGTTTTAGGGCCACTTTTGTTCCTTGTATATATATGTAAATGACCTACCAGAGTCTGTAAATTCATTCATGAATATGTTTGCAGATGATGCAAAGATTGTGAAGAAAGTAAAAAACGAGAACAATGGTAGAGAACTTCAGGAGGATCTAAATAATCTGCATGAGTGGTCAGAAAAGTGGCTAATGAAATTCAATACCTCAAAATGTAAGGTAATGAGAATGGGTACAAGTGCAAGAAGGCCCAAGCTTGACTACTCGGTGGCTGGAGTACAACTTCAAGAGACAGAAAATGAGAGAGATCTAGGAGTAAAGATACTGGCAGATTTGTCTCCAGAAATACATATAAATGGCGTAGTAAGGGCAGCATATGCATTCTTATCAAATGTAAGGGTAGCCTTCAGGCACATGGACAAGGAAATGTTCAGAAATATTTATGTAACCTATGTGAGGCCAAAACTCGAATATGCAGCCCCCTTTTGGAATCCGCACTTGAAAAAGCACATAGCTAAGCTTGAAAAAGTTCAAAGACATGCCACGAAACTGGTGCCAGAAATACGCAATCTCGGTTATGATGAGAGGCTGAGGGAATTAGACTTGCCATCACTCGAAGCTAGAAGAGTAAGGGGGGATATGGTGACAGTCTTTAAATTCCTTCATGGTTATGATAGAGTGGATAGGGATCGATATTTCGATATGGCTGGCTCCAGAACTAGAGGTCATAGTTTGAAGCTTCGTAAGAAAACTTGTTTGCAGGATGTAAGGAAATACTTTTTCAGTGTAAGAGTAGTTGATAATTGGAATTGGCTAAGCGAGGAGGTAGTTAATGCTATCTCAATCCATAGTTTTAAGGACAGGTACGATAAGTATCACTAAGTCTAAAAATGGAACCGATCAGGAGACGGGAAGATACGAGCTTTGGGCTCTTTCCCGTAAACACAATTAGGTAATCACACACACACACACACACACACACACACACACACACACACACACACACACACACACAATACTAAATGCATTCCTAGCTTTATGGAAATACATAAGTAAAAAATAAAGCCGACCAGGAGACGGGGACTCACGAGGAAATGGCTCTTTCCCGAGAACTCAGGTAAATACTATGCAATCATAGCTTAAAAGATATGACAAATGTTACGTAGGACGGAGAGAGAAGAGCACAGAGCACTTTCCCGTAAGCACAATTAGGTTCAAACACATTAAAGAAAAAATAAAGTCATGCTACGGTCTATTTAATTAGCAAATCTATTGAATTGAGTAATCAAACAGGGTATGGTAAAAGGAAATATCAATAAATATAAAAGATCAGCAACTTGTGTGTGTGTGTGTGTGTGTGTGTGTGTGTGTGTGTGTGTGTGTGTGTGTGTGTGCTTAATTACCTTTTTATAATTGCCTAATTGTGCTTACAGGAAAAAGCCCTATGCTCGTAACTCCCCGTCTCCTGGTCAGTTCCACTTTTTATACTAAATGATATTTTTTTCTGATTGTGACACCAGGATGGATCGTGACACTAGGACGGGCCAATAAATAAATAAATAAATAAATAAATAAATAAATAAATAAATAAATAAATAAATCTGCCCTCATCGGGCCTGGGCATGAAGAAAACAAAGCAAAGAAAAACAGATGGGGAGTCTTGTGACTTGTCAGATGTGAAGGGATAATAGAGAGATGTGTAACGAATATTCAAGAATAGTCGGTGTTGATGTAGGGATACAAAAAGAACCGTAACTGAAGGAAGAATGATCATATTCGTCCCTAAAACTATGAATTGAGTTAGCATTAACGATCTCCTCACTTATCGAATTCCAGTCATCAAATATTCTTACACTAATAAAGTACTTCCTTACTTCGTGCAAAGAAGTTTTCTTACAAAGCTTCAAACTATGCCCTTTAGCTCTAGAACCAACCGTATTATGATATCGATCCCTATCCACTTTGTCAAAACCATGAGGGAATTTAAAAACCGTCACCAATTCCCCCTCATTCTTCTAGCTTAAAGTGATGGTAAGTCTAATTCTCTATGACTCTCCATATAACTGAGATTGCGTATTTCTGACATCAGTTTTGTGGGATGTCTTTGTGTGTGTGTGTGTGTGTGTGTGTGTGTGTGTGTGTGTGTGTGTGTGTGTGTGTGTGTGTGTGTGTGTGTGTGTGAGAGAGAGAGAGAGAGAGAGAGAGAGAGAGAGAGAGAGAGAGAGAGAGAGAGAGAGAGAGAGAGAGAGAGAATTATTGATAATTGTAAAATGTAGAGATTCACGAGTAAGACGGAGCATAACGAAACATATTACTGTAAAACTAAAAACTCATCATTGCTGTGTCACGACAAACAGTTTCAAATCAAGTCTTTGTAATTACCCAATTGTTCTTACGGGAAAGAGCCCAAGCTCGTAACTCCCGGACTCCTGGTCGGTACCATTTTTGTACTTAGTGTTACTTATCATACTTGTCCTAAAAAATGTGGATTGAGTTAGCATTAACTACCTCCTTGCTTAGCGAATTCAATCATCAACTACTCTTACACTAAAGAAGTACTTCCTTACATCCTGCAATGAAGCTTTCTATCGAAGCATGCTTCAAGCTATGACCCCTAGTTGTAGTGCCAGCCTTATCAAAATATCGATCCCTATCCAATCTGCCACAACCAAAAGGGAATTTAAAAACCGTCACTATATCCCCCCTCATTCTTCTTGCTTCGAGTGATGGTAAATCTAATTCTCTCAGTCTCTCCTCATAACTGATATTATGTATTTCTGGCAACAGTTTCGTGGCACGTCTTTGAACTTTTTCTGTTTCTGTCTGTCTGTCTCATATATATATATATATATATATATATATATATATATATATATATATATATATATATATATATATATATATATATATATATATATATATATATATATATATATATATATATATATATATATATATATTAGTATTATTATTTTCACATCTCGTCCTGTAGTTGCATGGTGACTCCAAGAGCATATACTTTTTTTTTTTTTTAGTTAAAAAAGTATTAATTAACAAAAGTTGTTGACCACGTAAAGATATAGGGTGAATGTACGAGATGTTAAAACCATGTTTTGCAATTTTTGCATACAGATTCTGTGAAAACATAACTTAATTTTGTATTCAATTTACCCTATACCAATTATTTAACACAATGTATACGCATCTCGTAGCTCACTTCCTCGTTCATTTTCCTCAACAAGTGACACCAATATGGCATATATAAATCTCCACGAGACATTTCTTGATGGGTTTGTTAATATTCTACGACGCAAAAGACGCAACTGGCTGTAAATAAACTAAAAATAACTTAATATATCGCAAGGATTATAAAGTTGACATGTTAAAAAAGAGAGAGCGAGATGAAAGGATGCCAAAACCATAGCCAACAACACGCATTCGAAGGTGCTGTAGGGGGGACGTGTGCAAGGGCCCGTTTATCACCGGTGGTTGTTATCTACCGAAGGTTTAGGTGCGTTCGAAGGGTCAGTCGACTAAGTTAGTAGTTAAAGACTGATACGCTATCATGGCTCGACAAGCAGCATTAGTTTGTTCACGATGTCAAGATGCTGGGGAAAACGGAGGTCATTTAGGTGAGTTTTAAAGTTCATTGTGTCATTAATTTTTACTATTTGAACAACAGAGGGAAAGCCGTTCCTCCGCCAAGGGAAAAACCAAGTTTATAAAGGGAGTACCACTGGGTTGCTCACATTCCTAGTAGGTGTGTATCAACTATGACGTCAGAGCATATCCTGGCAAACTAAGTTACCATGTGACGAATGTGACGTCACAGCCTGCCAGAAGACGCTGCCCACATGGCCAACGATATTACGCCATCCATCACCGAGTTGCTGCGGGATATTGAACGCTTTCCCTGAAAATGAATTTACACGTGATTCAGTGCCATTTTTTCTTCAAATTACAAGCGGAAACCTGAAATTTGTTTTTAATTTGAAATACGTGTCCTTCAACCTTAAACTTTGTGTTGTTTAATTTTAAAAATCTAGTCATAGGTCGTTTTGAAACCGTCAAACACTCCTTTACGACTAAGCTGTTCTTTGATCACGGGTTTCGTTCATCACGAGCTTCGTACCTGTAACTCATTATTGTTTCGTTCTTTTTCAGCAACCACAGTCGTCATTATTACAGCTCCGTTCCTCATTAATTACTACAGTTTTGCTTTTAATTATTGCAACTCCGTTCCTTAATATGTAATATAGCTTCTTTCCTCGTCAGCTTTCTTGATTAATTATTAGTTTCGTTCATCAACTGCTTCGTTCCTTCCTAACACGAGTTACGTTCTTAGACAGTTTTGCTCTCAAATTTTAGTTCATTTTTCAAACGCTTCGTTCCCCATCCAATAATATAGCATCGTCCTTCAACAGCTGCATCGTTCTTTGTTTATTATGACAAGTTAGTTCAGAATTCTTCCTTCGTATAAACAAGTCGGAGTCAAACGAACGAAAACTCTCGGTGTTAATGTTGAAGCCATATGCCAAGGACACGAGGCAATAATTGCTTGAGAGGCTCTGTCTGCTAAACCTCACCTTTCATTGATAAATTTGATACTTATTCATGAATGCTTGTATATATGTATACATGAATATACGTGTACATGTATGCATGCCAACAGGTATAAACAGTAGAGCTTCCAAGCTGCTTTTTCATAATGAATAGAAGCTATTTCGAACTCATATGCTGTAGTGTAACTTTAAACATTTCAGTTTTTCTGACAATAAATGAAAAGCTCGCACTCATTCTGTCATAAAAATTAGACTCAATTTTCCCAGGAAAAAAATGATATGGCTGAATAATATACCTACTCGTTTATTGGACGAGTATATATATATATATATATATATATATATATATATATATATATATATATATATATATATATATATATATATATATATATATATATATATATATATATATATATATATATATATATATATATATATTTAATTTTTTTTTCTTCAAAAGCCGAATAAACATAAAAATCTTACTTTTGATTGATACAACCGCAACACTTATCATATCCATTACATCACCGTGAATACACAATTTGTCTCGCTTTGCATTATCTACACAACTCAAATATCTTCCTTTCAGGAAGGCCCCCTGGTATCTCACTGCATCTCTTCACCAGAACCCTTTAGGTTTAAGGAGATTGAAGTGGCGTTCTCTCGGTAGCACTAGTCTAGTCTACTCAGTAGTTCATAGAATGCCATTCGATGTGTGGAGTAAATGGTGTTACAAAACCCACATAAACTTGGCGTTATATTAAGGAAAATAGCCCGTTCATCAGCTAATAATAATAATAATAATAATAATAATAATAATAATAATAATAATTATAATAATAATAATAATAATAATGATAATAATAATAATAATAATAATAATAATAATAATAATAATAATAATAATAATAACTATAGGAAAAACTCGACTATAATTATGCTAATTAGTTTTGGAAGTAAGAACCCAAATCCAACACATTCAGATAATTTCATTCGGCAGGTCCCTCTCCAGGTATCACCTACCCACCTCAGCCTTCCAACCCACCCATTAACCACCCCCCACTTCCAATCAAAACGTAAACAAGGCTGCTGCCTCTTTTCAACTCTGTTATCCTTGCGTTGATGACCTTGGGGAGGGGGTTCTGGCACCAGGTTATGATGAGTTGTGATTATTAGATTTGTAAATTGAAAGAGATTTAAGAGTTTGTTGTCAGTCTTTTTCAAGTATCATTTTAGAGATTTGTTACATACAGTAAGTAACTTTTTCTTCCATATTTCTTTTCCTACTCAATAACGATAAATTCTTAACATAGCTTTTTTTTCAGAACAGAGTTGAGTCCTGAACAAAGAATTTACACACACACACACACACACACACACACACACACACACACACACACACACACACACACACACACGTGTATGTGTGTGTGACAGTATACTTTTTCTCTTGAGCAGACAATGATTTTCAACTTTAAGCCATGAACCCTTGGGCTCCAAACTTCTCCCTCTCCCCCCTCCCCTCCTCAGTTGCACCGTTACTCAGGGTCACGCAAGGAAGCACCAGTGACTTTTATGCACCCTTGAAGTACGCGGGGCATGTCTTCAAAATACGTATTTATGTGTAGTCAATACGTTGCACTACCCAGTTTAATGTTATCTTAACTGGCATAAGACCTTTATTGATATTAAGTGACTGTAAAGACTTAAAGTAATGGCGGAAACGAAACAGAACCCCCAATTTTTTGGATGCAGATTTTGTGGTTATCAGGAGTTACCATAAATAAATTTCTTTTTTTTCCTTGTCATATTCCTTTTGTTTTATATTTTTCCTGTATTTTTTTTTTAAATCAGCCGAAGTTTAGATTGGAACTCTATTTAATATTATATTAACGCGATGAATTCTGTAAGCTCTCAGTCGTGTAAAACTGTGGTGCGTATAACTTTATCTCTAAATTTCCTTAGCATGAATTAAGTTATACTTGGCTTCACACTACAAAACTATCACTGTTTGCTTCAATCACTATAAAACGAACACACACACGCACGCACACACACACACACACACACACACACACACACACACATATATATATATATATATATATATATATATATATATATATATATATATATATATATATATAATACACAACCTCTCGTAAATAAATGTATGACAGTTCTTGTTTAAGGGATCGACTCTCAGCTTTTCGTAACTTGGTTAGCAGTACATATTGTTATTATTATTATTATTATTATTATTATTATTATTATTATTATTATTATTATTATTATTATTATTATTATATTAATGGAAGTCTTTATATTGCCTAGAGTCCTAGAGCATCGGTCAGAAACCTCGATTCCAAGGCGAGTGACCACCCGCTGGTTTCATGAACTACCCATAATTAAACGAGACAAGGGTCAGAGTTACGATAATTCCAAATGAATTAACGAATCAGTATTCAATGAACGCTAAAAATATGTTGTTTTTATCTGGATTTTACTGTTTGTAAAAACCTGTTAAAACAACTAACAATAATTAGACCAGTAAAAATGTTAAAAATTAGAAGACACAGTAGGACATCTGGAATATAACCCGAAATAATTTTGAACATAAGGATGGCATTACTATATCAGGACTAATGAAAAAAAAAAAGTTTTAAGAAAGGAGATACTTATGACTGGAAATGGATAGAAATGTTTATAATTATTAATTGCAAAATTATATGGTCAAAGACTTCAAAATACGTGACATTTAACAGTGTACAACTTTAGACTACTCGAGAGACAATGATTTTTGTATTTATTTGAGGTTCATCTCTGAAAGATCTGGTTAGACAACATTTTTCATGTATGTCTAGCAATAAGCCTAGTTATGAAATAACCATAATTGTCATCACGAATGCTTAAAATATTACTATTGAACACCAACGATACAGAAATTGTTAAAGGTGGAACATACAAAATTTTATTCTTAAAAAAAAAAGAAAAAAAAAAAAAAGCTCTCCAAACATCGATCCTGCCCGGACAAACGTTCAAGGACGACTGGGTTAAAGAAGCCTGACAAATGATTGCACCGAAGAAGGCGCCTCCCCCCTCTGTATCTCACCCACCACCCATTTGGAGATAAAAGATTGTGAAAACGAATGAAAACAGTGGGAAGAGAGAGAAATTCAGTAAAGAAAAGTTTATAGGAAAAGTCAGTTGAAATATCCCAAACGAGGATACGACAAAGGGGGCAGAATTGGTCAATTACACGAAAAAAAAAATAGCCACGCACAAATAAAATCATAAAATGTACGAGCTGAAAAATATATAACGTGAATAAATCTAAAAATACTCACTCGCTCAAAAAAAGACTTAAACGTTACAAAAAGTACCGACGCAGCAAACGAGCTCTAATCGTTACATAACCCGTTTCTTTCAAGGTAAATTGGAAACTTATTGAATCATGCTAAACGCTTTGAATATACCTCACAGAGCAAGTTGGACCCCGGAACACAAGGCAAACCTGCAGTTCGCATTTAGGCTGGCTCGCGCGGGTTAACAGTCGTCAGTTTTTGCAATGGTGGTCTTACATCATTGCAAACTATTCTGCTTAATGTTGTAATTTGCATCAGAACATGTAACTTGTTTTCATTTTTACATGCCAGTTAGTATAACTAGTGGTTGTTAGAGCAATACCACCCGTTGTATTTACTGAGAGTATGTGACATTTCATTGCGATTGGATCTAAATGAAGTCTGACAATATTTCGAATACAAACTAAACGCAGGCTGTTATTCAACTACTGTCACTGACCCTAATCATTATATTCAAATTCCATCACTGCAGAATACGGGGATCAGCAAGGAGACAATAGACAAAGAAGAAAAAATACACTAGTGATCCAACGTGCATCCATGTAGTAGTGACTTCTTCAACACGTGTTATCACATTTCATAAGATCCTTCCCTCTCTCTCTCTCTCTCTCTCTCTCTCTCTCTCTCTCTCTCTCTCTCTCTCTCTCTCTCTCTCTCTCTCTCTCTCTCTCTCTCTCTGAGGTTGGTTACGTAATATGCGGCATTAAGTAAACCAGATAAAGAGGAAAAGAAATTTAATACGAATTGTGTCATTATCTAGTCTTGCACTTGTGCAAAATACCATTATAATAATAATAATAATAATAATAATAATAATTAGATGCTTCTAGACTTAAAATTAATATTTTTTTAACCAGACCCCTTATCTCGTCCGCGCTACCGTGGTCCCCAATAATTGTGTTTATGAAGGACTGGCTGTCACGTATAAAAACAGTTAATACAAAGCAAACATGCTGTCTTGCATTATGCAATTGCATGATTGTGTAATACAATTGTTAAAGAAATCAATGGCCTCACTTTGAGCAACTTCCACTTAATTCAACATATTACGCTAATAAAGAATATAAGGAGCATTAAAATCTTGCTTAGACTACGACTACTACTACTATTAGTAGTGGTAGTAGTAGTTAGTCGTAGTATCTTGAGGAGTGGACCACGTGTCCTTGTGTACCGTATGAGGTGGCGGTATCCTATCCTCATGAATTAATCCATTCTCTCTCCCACCCACCCAGGGCGCGACCTTGTATAGCTCTGTGTATTACAACATGTTTTTTTTCTTTTCAAATTCAGTTTTGCATTCTCATAACACCTTAAAACTTATGAATTAATGCATGACTTGTTAAAATTTTCCTAACAATTTAATTCATACTTGTTTCCCACCGATTTCTCTTTTAATTCAACTTTTTTTTTCCTTGCTGGTAAAACTTATTGTTATATCATATTCCCAAGGTCTGTGGTGTCTTGCAAGGCAAAATAAGTATGACTCCTCTTGAGCATTGCAGTATATACCCACCTTCATTGAGTGATTTTAATGAATTAACGTTAATTAGTGAAATCCATTTGAATACTGAATGTTCCGGTTTTACGTCACGGACTCCCTTATCAACCAAGGGCTAGGACGGTTGCCTTCTTACGAAGGACTTGTTTTGGCAGATGTAATCCTTACGCTGAGTGCATGCCTTTGCTAACCTCAGACCGTGACGGGGCGCGAACCCTCGACCTGACGCATCAGAGTCAGAGACGCTACCGACTGAGCGTGTTCGTGAAAAGTGAATAACTTTTAATATTGAATAATATTTAAAGATTAAATAATGAAGTTATTATTGGTAAAGAATTATTGGATTCTAGTAATGGGTTTCTTGATAGTGAAGTTATTAGTTGTAACAACGAACTACTGACTTCTTCTAATGGTTCTTTTGTATACCAAAGTTGTTGGTGATATAAAGTGCTTGGGTTCTAGTAAAGGTTCCTCTAACTACTGGTTGTTGATGATAATAAAAAATTATTGGGTTCTACTTACGGGTTCTTGAACAGTGAAGTTCGTTATAAAAACGAGTTCACAAGTGCTAAGGATTCTCTTAAATAATGAAATATTTGATAATGACAAATTGTTGGTTTTTGCAAATGGTTCTCTTAATTACTGAAGTTGTGTGATGGAGAGTTGTCTAGTTTTATTGATATCAGTTTTTTTTGTTGGTGTTTCCGTTTATTTTGATGTTTTTTTTTTTAAGAGATAATTTCGCCATTTGGTGTTTGATCTGCCCTACGCCCACTTTATCATTCACAAACATTTCTTTAAACGCGCAGTCTAATCCAAGGACAGTACTTACTTTTACAGTAATCATTAAATGCATCTACAGTAATTACAAGGACACACTTCCGCAATAATCACAGGACCATACCCACTTCTACAGTAAACACAAGACCATACCTACTTCCAAAGTAATCACAGGACAATACCTACTTCCAACAGTAATTACTTGGGCCTGTCTACATCAACAATAATTAAACGTCATCTGCATTAGAATCATAATTGGGTGTTGATTATTGTCATCATTATCACCCACCCTAGGTACCTACACAATAACCCACTCTACAACAATCTCAATCCCTATATCAACTTCCCACAATATTTACAATCTCATTTCTTCACCACAACCTTCACAATCACCACCACCACTTCTCCTTCACCACCACTACTTCTCCCTCACCACCACCTCCTCTCCATCATTTTGCATCCTCATCATCCAAGGTCACCGACACCCTTGAAATGCTCCCCAAAACCCAACACAGCGCTTCCAGCGAGTAATAATAATAATAATAATAATAATACTTTATTTCCATTTCAATACAATGGGTATTCGTCAGCCAGGGTAAGCCCCAACCCCCCACTGTGGTGTCCACCCACAGCAGTTCCTGCCAGTAAACAGCTTAAACTCTCGGTCTTGGACGGGAACCGATCTTTCGACCTCATGAATGCGAAGCCAGCGCGTTACCACTGTACTAGCCCGAACATACCCATTTATTTTCATATTACTGATTCATCTCTTTGAAGTTATTGCCTCATCCACTCCTCATCATTTATGTGTATCTGTATACAGTAAACAATAGAATGCATAAAAATATACCTGAAAAAAATTATTGCCTTGCTGTCTTCCCCATTCTATTGTTCTCGTGACGGTATAAAAAGACCAGGAATCACAGGGCATGAGTCAGTGTTACCTGTGAATCGAGAGGGATACGCCCAAGGGGTCACAGGTTCATGCACTGCGAGCCGTATTTTTTTTATTTTTTATGGTCAAAATACCCCCAGGAAAACAATACAACAATTTAAGGTTGCTTATGTATTTTGTTAGTTTAATAAAAATTATATTAAATTGTATATATGAGTTGCTCCTTAATTTTGCCATAGAGACGGATAACTGCGTCTTTCAGGTATTATCTGAGCTGGACAGGAGAGGCATAATTCAAATGTCCTTTGCTGCGTTTCCTGAACGGCCGTAAAGTGCCTAATAATCGGGATAGATATGCGATCTAACTTAGGCCTTAGATTGATTAATCTCTCTCTCTCTCTCTCTCTCTCTCTCTCTCTCTCTCTCTCTCTCTCTCTCTCTCTCTCTCTCTCTCTCTCTCTCTCTCTCTCTCTTACACCTATTTATCCGGAGTAAATGTTAACTTATCTCCATTCCTCTTTAAAGTTATTTTTCTTAAAATTTTCACAATTAACTTGTTCACCTGTCCGATCTGCAGTGATCTACTGTACTTTATTTTACGCTCGCCTCAAGACCTCATCCTTACATCAATTTATTTCCTTGAACCCACCAAAGACATGAACCAAATGTACCCACCCAACCAATATCTCTCTCTCTCTCTCTCTCTCTCTCTCTCTCTGTCTTCAACAACCACCTCTGCAGCAAAGGCAAGCTGGGTTACTACGCATTACCCCCAGAGTCTCTCTCTCTCTCTCTCTCTCTCTCTCTCTCTCTCTCTCTCTCTCTCTCTCTCTCTCTCTCTCTCTCTCTCTCTCTCTCTCACAACAGTGCCGCCACCACCACCCATAAACTGTTGCTTATTTTTTTTTATTCCATTCTTTGTTTCCTTCATTTTACACTTTCGGTTTCATTATCTCTTTACCGAGTCAATACTGTTTTTTATCATATTTTTTTCAAATTTAATCTTCCATATTTTTCTGTTTTTTGAATATCACAATATCATTATAATACGTTCTTCACAAAGAATAAAAAAAGTTTAATAATAATAATAATAATAATAATAATAATAATAATAATAATAATGATAATAATAATAATAATAATAATAATAATAATAATAATAACAACAAACAGAAGTACTCTCGGAGTAATATACTCTACATCAGTGGTTCTTAAGCTTTGTTTTGTGTAGCGCCCACTTTCAACTAGTTGCTTAACCCAAGGCCCCACTTCATTTGAGAAAGCCAGGAAATGTGAAAAAATCTCTTAATGTGGATGATAAAATAACTAAAAAATGCAGAGTATAAGATTCAAAAATAACGTAAATAAGAGTGTATTGTCTTCAGTGTTTAGCTTTTGATTTGTTTAAATGTTAAGTCTTCCTTCAGTTACGGTTCATATTTTATGCCTACATCAACACGGAATATTTTGGGATAGTCATTACACATCTCCTATTATCCCGTCACGTCTGACAAGTCATTACACTCTTAATTTCTGTTTCTCTTTATGTATTTTCCGTGCCCAGGCCCGATGAGGGCTGTTTTATTTTATTATTTTTGTTTGGCCCGTCCTGGTGTCACAATCATAAAAAAAATAGCATATATAACAGCCCTGTCATGTATAATTTAATTGCTACTGAAACAAAAAAATACTTTTATTATGTTAGCTCACCGCCCCCCTCAGTGCCCCAAGAACTTGCTGCCCCCTTCATCAAGCCCAGCACGTTCCAGGGGGCGCTGTCGCCCAGGTTAAGAACCACTGCTCTACATCATAATGGTATTCTAGAAGGTAGAATAAATACATGAAAAAAAAAAACAATTATAACGACCATAATACAATTATCATCTCCCCTGTGGGCTTAAGTACAATCTCTTGCATAGAAGATTCATTTTTCTCATTTGTAATTCCAAATCAACTGGGCCAATTGTTAGGATTGGAATAGTGTTCTGTATAAAGTTTATGGAGGCGGACGTTTGTCTACTGCACTGCACAGAAAACTGCACGTGGGAATTAAGTCTAAATAAACGTTTAAATGATCTTTGAAGTGTGTTTATGTTCATGGGCACAAAAAAATTAAGTATGTTAAAGGCGTGTTATTGTTCTAGTTGTTATATATTGTTCTTCAATGTAGGAACGGAAAGAGAGGATAATTCTCTTTTGTTTGTAGAATGTTATAGAGAAATTAAAATATTAACAAAGATATTTAAGATCTCTTAAAAAGTTTGTTAGATCTTAATTAAAAAAAAAAATATTAAGGTTCCATGACATGTTTTTGTGTCTGTTCTATGTAAATACTGTTACGTAACTAGGGCGAACTTTTATGCTTACATCTCGAATGCTATGATTCTATACTATTCAATGTTCCGGTTTTACGTCACGGACTCCCTTTTCTACCAAAGGCTAGGACTGTTACCTTCTTCCGAAGGACTTGTTTTAGTAGATGTAATCGTTACCCTGAGTGCATGCCATTGCTAACCTCAGACCGTGACGAGGCGCGAACCCACGACCTGACGCCTCAAAGACTTCGGTGAATGCAGCCAAATGTTGTCATTATTCTGAAAAGAATTTGCACTTTATTTGTGAGGTTTGAGGATTCTCTCTCTGCAATACAAGAGGAACACTAAAAGAGATTATTTACTAGTAATTAATACTTTGTAAGCCTCTTACCAATGTAATTGCGGTACAAACCTACATAGTATCCTTGTACTCTATCATTGTTTCTTTTGTATCTGGTTTCTGAAAAAAAGTTCTGAAGTTGCTTTTTGATCCTCTTTGTGTCTATGTCATGCACTGAAAAGTGTATATTGTGATATTTCACGCAATTGCCTAATTATTTTCCTTAAATATTCCATATGTTTTAATGATATTCCGTAGGGTTTATTATATATATATATATATATATATATATATATATATATATATATATATATATATATATATATATATATATATATTACATCATGAAAGTAAAGTCTGTTCCTAAATAATTGAATTTATTATTTCATGGAAGACAAAAATCCCACATAACATATATTTTCCATAATAAGAGGTTTGGAACTCAAAAACCATAATTATACCCGCTTCGCAAGGAAACTTCCATAATAAGAATGTAATTAGTGTTGAAAATATACATTACGTAGCCGTGACTAACGCATTACGTCATTACTGCTTTAAATGCTCCAAGCTGAGACGCCTCTTAAGAGACCAACAGGTCGCTCTTGATAGTGCCTGGGTTTAATGACCCTTTTTTCTCTGAATTATTATTATTATTATTATTATTATTATTATTATTATTATTATTATTATTATTATTAATTATTCATAAGGTACGGGATGTTTCTGAGAGTCAGATTATTTAGTGAATACAGGACAAAAACAATTAAATTAAGCTTTCTCATGCAGCTCTATTGTTTTCATTATTATTATAATAATTATTATTATTATTATTATTATTATTATTATTATTATTATTATTATTATTATTATTATTATTGTCTCAAGTGTTAGTAGTATTATTAGTATAGTTTATTTTGGGAGTAAAATAATAAAAACAAAATTTTTCCCCAGATCTGAGTGAATGTCAGCTGTGCCAAGTTCCCGATGCAGTGTTCCACCTGATGCGGAACACACCATTAACGACGTGTAACCTCTCAGGGAACCTCCTCTCCAAAATACCTCCAAAATTCGCCCTCAAATTCTGCCTCATCACAGGTAAAGAGTGGGGGGGGGGGTGATTATTTTTATTTTTTGTTAATATTTAAACACATCGTAAACGGTCAGACAAATACTCTGCCTCATCACAGTTAAGAGTTTTTTTTTTTTATTCAGGCACATTGCTAATGGACAGAAACGCTCACAGCAATCTTGACTTTGCTTTAAAAGATTCTTAAGAGATTAATTGTTTAAAAACATGCACTCACACATACACACAAAGACACATGCACACGGCAGACTTTATAGAAGTTTTTGAGACTGAAAAAGGGATATGTTTGGGCAAGCACTCACAACTTAGACCGCTTTTGCACCAGAGTGGCACGTCGCACGTGGCATGCCACGTTCGACGTGCCACTTTGGTGTGAAAGCGGCCTTACACATACGCAAGCACAAAGACATACGCACATTGCAAAGTTTACATTGGTGTGTTACATTTATATACGCAAAGTGACACACCCGCACCCAGAGCAAGCTGTACTGTGACATTCAGTTAAATAACTTATTGTGGTAGTCGAATCTTTAATAATAACAATCACTTTTATAGAGAAAATCGTTAAGGGATTGCGTACAACCTTTTGTATATATATATATATATATATAATATATATATATATATATATATATATATATATATATATATATATATATATATATATATATATATATATATATATATATATATATATATATATATATATATATATGGTATTAAGAGTGTTTCGCAACATTTAGCAACAATGTTTTTGTACATACATATACGTTGCCCCATTCCTCTTTTTAAGGGGGGTTGCCGAGCCAAGAAACACGCATTCACCACGATCCACACATACCTCAATCACTCCTCTTAGCTCCTTGGGGATAAAGGGTTGGCATATTTCTCCCCCTACCTCCCTGCTTGGGTCACCCACAAGATAGGCAGGCAAGGATATTCTACAGTGAGGCCAGACACCCTCAGCTGGTTTAACCCTACCACTTAATCACATGGAAACTCCCCTCACACCCGTCCATCACAGTTCGCTGAGCTAACAGGTGCGATAAATCCCTTTGGCCCTTGTCAGATATACACAATCTTCCTATGCTCATTCCGATCTCTTGCACACTCTCTTCCCTGCTCCACTGACATACCATGTGCATCCAATGTCCTTTTCACGCGATCCATCCTTCTCATTCATGCATCTCGTGACTTTACTTTTGCCAATATTTACCCGCAACTTCCTTCTTTCACACACCCTAACAAACTCAATCACCAACGATTTGGTTCATTCTCAGTATCAGCCACCAGTGCTGTATCATGCATAAATAGAAATTGATTCAATTTCCACAACCTTCTATACTCACCCACTAATTCCAAGTCTCTGTCTAATACTCTTTCATTCACTTCCCTTACCACTCCATCCATATACACATTAGACAACCATGGTGACATTGCACAACCTTGACATAGCCCTACATTCACCCCTAACCAATCACTCATACCATTCCCGACTCACACATGCTGTACTGTTCATGTAAAAACTCTTCACTGCATTCAACAATCTGCCACATATTCTGTACAGTCGCAACACACTCCACAAAGTCTCTCTATATCAACCCTGTCAATTGATTTCTCTAAATCCATAAAAGCCCAAAAAGTGTCCCTACCTTTCTCTAAGACCTCACACACCTGTCTTACCACAATCACCTGATGCACACATCCTCTTCCTCTCCTGAACCCACACTGTTCTTCCCCAATCAGTCTCTCATTACCTTTTCTAATTCTCTCAATTAACACTAGAGGAATTAGCAAACTGATTCCTCTAACACTACTAGACCCATACTTATCTCCTTTTCCTTTGTAGAGTTGAATTACATATGTACTCCTCCAATCAACTGGGACCCTCCTTTCCTAAAACTTACACTCAACAACCTAACCATCCATTCCACTAATACTTCCCCACCTTTTGACAAGCATTCTACATGACACCCATCTAACCCTGGTGCTTTACCTGTCTTCATTGCTCTCAATGCCAAATGCACCTCCTCTTTTATTACTTCTCTATCGTTCTCATCGACAAACATTTGTATTCTCCATTCTTTTCCCATGTATGTGTATATGTGTGTGAGAGAGAAAGCTTGTGTTTGTGTGTGTGTGTTTTATTGTTACAATCGACAATAGTACCATTAATACGAACAGGATTTTAATATTATTATGGTAAAGTACAAGTATATTAATAAAAATGTATATCAGTATTATAACATAACCTTAATTTCATTTAATACAAATTAAACCCTGTTACTAAACCAGAAGCTCTGTTTATCTGCACAAAGAAGACAAAATAACTTACCTGTATAGACAGTAACTCTTTGACCCTTCTGAGGTGAACTATATTTACACAAAATGCTTCCACAAATACCTTTGGCTTTACCATAAACAAAAACTGAAGTATTCAAGGAGAGTATTTAAGGTGTCAAAACTATTTTTTTTTTTGAAACATTGAGACGCAATAGTTTTGAGAAAATATTAAATTGTTGTTCATATACGTATTTTTTTGTACACAATGAGACTTAGAATTATTGAAAAAGATTAAAATTGTAAGTTAGTAACTTATTTTAAGTATACGCAGCCGCAAAAATGCTGAAAATATATGAAATTGTTAAATCAGTATAATATAATTGAATATACTATTTGAACTCCCAGACAATCGTGTGCGCAATAAAGTAATTAGGTTATCAATACACACAAAAACTAAAAAGTAATTTCATTTGAAGAAAAAACCCTTTGGATGTTCTTTAGAAGTGCAAACATGAGAAAATAAGTCCATTCCTAACTACAAAAGAAAAATCCGTATTTTTTTTTTATACAAAAATATTACTATGCGGAGGAAGGCTTGCGTGTGTGTGTGTGTGTGTGTGTGTGTGTGTGTGTGTGTGTGTGTG
>JAXCGZ010005821.1:97500-122654 GCA_037179515.1 Halocaridina rubra
GTACGGCTTGTCTTTTATACCTTTATGTAGTTACACTTATTTTTTGTAGATTTTTATTATCTCATTTGTAACTTTAATCGCGTTTCGTTTTTCTCTTTTTAACTATTTAAATGATTTTTTAGCCCTTTTAATATTCTTTATAATTGTTGTCTTTGTTCAGATGTAACTTTTTTTGTTCGTAACCTTATCTACGAATCTACCCTTTTTTTTCCTTAATTAAAGATTTCGTCGTATTATTTGTTAGTTGAGTGTATAATAATATTTTACGAGTCTTATTTAAGTGGTATTAATATTTAACTAACTATAGAACAGTCTTCTTTTTTATTTTTTTATGATACTCGCTTGATCATTGCACAATTTTCTCCAGAGCATATATAGTTTATCCCTACTAATATCCTAAGTCTTAATGAATTATGCATAATGAAGAGACGCAATAATTTTCTTAATGGCGTAGTAAAACTGATTTAGTGTTCATCTGGGTTGGATCATTAAGCTAGCTGGCAGTGTTTACGAACAACGCAAACCTGTGCAATTTCAAGTATTAGGTGTCGCTAAGTTCTATACCTTGATCTTGCTAATATATATATATATATATATATATATATATATATATATATATATATATATATATATATATATATATATATATATATATATATATATATATATATATATATATATATTATTAAGTGTCAGAAGGATAAAAATAGCGTTAAAAATAATTAAACTTCATGTTGAGAGAATGATGTTCTTTGTGGTCAAGAGGGTTTCTGGTTTAAAGATGAAACTAACGAAGGGGGGAAGGAGGTTAAAGGAAAGGGAGGTTAGAATAGGTAGGGTGATAATAGAAGGGGTCTAATAAGCAGGAGGAAAATCCCTTGAATCATTCGTACCACTACCTTAGCATACCCAATGGCACCCTGCCCATTCTTAAGACTCGTTGTTGGTCCGTCGTCAAGGAGTTAGTGGAGCACTTGTGAGACCCAAACAAAGAAGGGCGTATGTTTAGTTCATTCCTCTTCGCCAGTTCCATTCTCCGTATATTCTATAACCGTCATCTTCAAAGGGAAATGTGGTTGTTACCTGGAGAACTAAATATAACATCTTGTTTTCTCACAATACTTTGCAGCGCCATTATCCTTAAATCTCTGTTAGGGTCATGGGAAGGCGGAGAAATATACGTCGGTATAAGGGGAAAACCCAAACCACTTGGGGGCACGTGCATTGTTGGCACCAACACTTGGGCCATGTGCGTTCGTTGTTTGGGGTATGGTGGTGGCACCGTGGTAGTAGCATAGAAAGGCACGGTGGTAGTTATGTAGCAAAGAAGCAAGGAAGTGAGAGGTATGTGACTGCGTCAAGAGAAGTTATTGCACTTTCTTATGGCGCTCTTCTATTTAGTTAACTTCTGACTGCCTCAAATATCCCATCTCTCACATTCTGATGTATAAATATGACGAGGACAGAAATGGGATAAAGAGATAATGATGTCTGTAATGACCCAAATACAATGAACTTGCTCGATTCCAGTAAGTTTTTGATGCACTTAGCGGACGAAAACACTAGAACGCTTTTGGCACAAGTTCTAGGAAATAACATCTTGAGAATGAGCAAATAGAAGCAAAGAAACAGAATGCACAAACTAAACTCCACTGTGTCTAGGGAATCGCGCACTTCATAGTCGTTTTCTACAGAGATATTTTTATAGATTTGACCTACGCCATATGGAAGTTGATTTTTTGAGATTCAAAAGCCAAATTAACCTCGTTTTTAACCGGAAGGCAATGTGTGTATGTATGTGTCTAAAGTCAAAGTGTTCTAAACCATTTGTTTTGGCAAAGGCCTTGTTCCTTTTGACGTAAAAATTTCTACTCTCTCCCCTATGCGCCTTGGTCCCTTTTAATCATGTCTTGATCACATTCCTAACTGACTAAAAGTCGAATTTTATAGGGATATTGGTCTCGTTGGCCAAAAGAAGGTGGTAAAATGCATCTCGAAAACAGATGACGATGTCTCTGAAAGCTTTTATGTTTTCAAGAAATAGATTTTCATAATGATAATTTTCGATACAATCGGTAATAATTCTTCCATTTCCCCCCTTTTCACATGAGAGAGAGAGAGAGAGAGAGAGAGAGAGAGAGAGAGAGAGAGAGAGAGAGAGAGAGAGAGTTTGTGAGTGTTTAAATGCCAATTGGCATGTCAAAATTTACCTGTTGAAAATAACAGTTAATAAAAATGTGTCGACGCGCTTTGCAGTTAGGTGATAAAGAGGTAGATAGCTACAACGGCACACTCATATAAGAAAGGGTAGAGTTCAAAATGACATTTTCCTTCATTAAGAAAGAACAGTGGTTGGCACTTGCTAGATTGTAATTTCTATGAAAAACCGGTAACCAAAGGATTCAATAGCACGAAATTAGGTATTTTGATAAAGGAAAAAGTAGGCAAACATACAGTATATTGCTAGAACCGAGTACAGCGTAGTAATAGAGATACAGTACCTGTATATATCAGTTTTACACACAAATGTTAACTATCAAAATACTTTTTATTTTATTTTGTCTTAATTCACAACTAATTAATGCATATCATTTTCCAGAATTGAATCTCTCCAATAACAAAATGTCCAAATTGCCGGAGGAACTGGCCGACTGCGTTGAATTACAGCGTCTTGACCTCAGCCACAACTCCTATGTCGATTTACCGAATGTTGTTTTCCGTCTCCCAAAAATCAAGGCCATCTATGCCAACAACAACTACATCATGGGTAAGAATCAACATTTTTACCACTTTACCCGATAAAAATCAGTTCAAAATTTGATCGTTTTAGGCGTGTTTATTTGCATACTAGCCTAGTTACAGTTCCTGATCATAGTTTGTCAAGAAGGGATTCATAGTATCACGGTGATGTGTTGCATTATGATAAATACAACTTAACCAGAACAGTATTAGCATTTCCTTTACTTTTGCAGATATTGACGTTGAAGAAGTGCAAAGGGCGAAGACCTTAGAGGCATTTGACATTCGGGAGAACCCCCTGACTGTGAAGAGTCACGATGGCCTCAGCAAAGTTACCAAACTGACAGTCACTTTGACTCCCAGAGAACTAGAGGACTGGGAGGACCTCAGCATCTGAATCCGCTGCCACGATTCTTTTACATTCAGTCACAGTTCCTTTAACTGTTCAGAGCTTTGTAAAAGCCATCCAGTGTACTATTGTATTCCCAGTGGCATCTCAGGCTGAGATATGACGTCACAGCATACTCTTGTTTAGATAGGACGAGGCTGTGGCCCATGTATCATGTTATTTCAGGTAAAGAGCAATAAGAAAAGGCATGAGTGATGCTTCTTTGTGAGAGAACTTACTCTTGCCATGCATTTATATATCCAGATAATACGCCAGGAAACTTTCAAAAATGCTTAAGTATCCATAATTGGTGCAGATAGTACAGTATTATGGACAAGAAGCTTAGGCCTAATACTTTTACACTGATACTGTAACAGTTAAATAACTTACTTTGTTGACTCATATAATCTTGACGAGTTATTCAGGAAGTGAATAACCCAGGAACAAATCTAGCTTTGTTTTTTAGCAGTTGTATATTTTCATTGTGATGTGTGAACTTAAGACGAGATAATTAATCATGTTTGATTCAAGTGTTCAGGAACTGAATAAATTACTATTTTTGTTGTTCTTGTTGTATAATAGAGTACCAATTCATACATGTCCGTAATGTTTCATGTTTTGGAACAAAAATGTTTGTGTAATTTCAGTATAATGTGATCAGTTGGCAAAAGGAACCTACTTAATAATCCATTTAGTTTTGAACAAGAAAATCATGAAACTGATGAACACTCTTTCATGTATGGATTGATTCTTAGATATTTTTATAAATACTTTGCATTGAGTGCATGCTATAGAGTGAATGATATTCAGCCATGATATTTTATTTTATACATGGCAGGAAATGTCTTTCATGTGTATTTTAGAAATTAATGATTCTGTATCTAGTCAAAAGATTTAGGATGTATATATTTGGGTTTTTTAGACACACTTGGTGGTGGGATATTCGATACTAAAAATAAATGTATTGCATATTTCAACTAGTGAATATTTCTTGATCAATAATATGGCCAGCACTTTCATCGTGAACTCACAAAACCTATTATATAACAATTATGAGCTACATAACCCCAATAATTGGACATTTCCTTTTTTTTATTATTACTAATTGTTATTGTGCTATCAGATGTTTGTATTAATGTATTTCTTTATTATTATTATTATTTACATTGTGAATATCAAGTAGTTTTAAAATGCTGTCGCATTCCGTGAGATGTGTAGATATGAGTTTTGTGACTTTAATTTTTGTACTTTGGTATATATTATTTAATACTTAAGTTTGAATTTTATATATATATATATATATATATATATATATATATATATATATATATATATATATATATATATATATATATATATATATATATATATATATATATATATATATATATATATATATATATATATATATATATATATATATATATATATATATATATATATATATATATATATATATATATATATATATATATATATATATATATATATATATATATATATATATATGAGTGCTGTGTTAGGGATTTGAGTGCATATGCTCTGCTGGAAAAATGGTGCATCTTTTTTATTTCAAGATATTGTTGCAAGCTAGTTACATTTGATTTTTTGCCTTGCGAGTTTAACTGATTTCAACCACATTAGAGTATGTATTAACCAGCAAAATGTGCAGTTACATGAAGCAGTTACCTCATCATCGTATAGAGTCAGTGCGAGGGTGATCTATTTCACCGCTACATTAAAGAAAAACTTTTCATACTCAGCTGTTCCTGACAGTTTGCATGACAAAACCTTCTAGGTCATGTCTTTTAAAGAGTTACTCTTGAGATATGTAGGAAATCTTGCATTAAGTATACTGATAACAGGAGTCATATAAAGACTATTAAAGATACTCTTTCCAACTGAATGCATGCAAACATGACTCAAAATAAATAGATATTTCTCAGGGAGTCATAAATATATTTAATGTATATAGAAGTACAGTTATGAAGAAGGAGAAGAAGACCTCAAGACAGGGTGGAAAGATTGCATAGCTGCGGATATGAGAGAGAGGGGCCTGGATACCATTATGACAGGCGACAGTACCAGGTAGAGGCGACTCATCAATAATCGACCCCGTACATAGAGCGGGCTAATAAAGCTGACGAAGAAGCCATAAATACTTTTTGATATCGTATATTAAAGGTATTACTGATAAATAAACAGAGATTCCACCGATAACAAGCATTATTACAGAT
Organism: Halocaridina rubra; assembly: GCA_037179515.1. NCBI lineage: Eukaryota > Metazoa > Arthropoda > Malacostraca > Decapoda > Atyidae > Halocaridina > Halocaridina rubra. The sequence continues at coordinate 102,865 of JAXCGZ010005821.1, forward strand.
GGGAAATATCTAGGTACTTATAACAAACTTTCAGGTGAACTTCTTTTCTATGTGTGACACCAGGGCAGGCAAGAAGATTGCCTTCATCGGGCCCAGGCACCAAGTATAGAATAAGACGAAGAAAAAGTAAAAGTTTAAGAACAAGGTAGAAATAAGAGAATGATAAACAGAAGATAAGGAGTAGCTGAAAGACTGGCTCCAAGCTATTAACTGACTTGTTAAGCTAGGCTCAGTTACCTGAGATTAACATAGGCATACTTTAGATGAACTAAAGTGTCAATTTTATGTGTAATTACCTAATTGTACATGCATGTACAGTTTTAGCTGTGGGTATTACATTTGTTTAGGATGATGTAATTATGTAATACGGTGAGAACCATGAAATAACCTCCTGAATTCATGGTAATGTAAAGGGAATTACAGTTTCAATTTATGGTGCTGCGCTTGAAATCTTGATAATGAAGTTTGTGATACAATGTGAGCGACAAGATCTGTGTGTGGTCATGGGGAATGTATCTAATAATGTTTGAGCCAACAAAGCTGGACATGTATTCATGGTAATGTAATATCAAGTACTGTTTGAATCACCAGAGCTACACATGCATATATGATAATAAAATGGTGCAGTCAAAGCTATGAAAACAATCATGTTAATGCATTATCCAATACAATGTAAAAAATTAAACATTTTTATATCGTAATATCTAATAATGTCATAATATCCATGTTGGTTAATATAATCATATATGTCAGCCATACCTATAATGCAATATAAATTCAGGTATTGCAATGCTTTAAGTTCTCTATACAAGAATATTGAAATATTATTGCTATAATGGAATGTTACATTGTAATGCTGATTTGTTACATACTGATGAACAGCAGAGCTTTAAAACGTTATTAATGGGATCACTGGATGAGCACACTAACCAGCTAATGACGAAATATATCTTCATTTTTATACTCTTTTCAGAGAATATATACAAGACTATTGTAAATTAATATGACTTATTTTTATCCTATTAACGATCTAGTAAATGGTTGACACTTCATAGTGTTTTGAATCTATTGCATATTATGCAATTTTCTCCCATGCTACAATCATATATATATATATATATATATATATATATATATATATATATATATATATATATATATATATATATATATATATATATATATATATATATATATATATATATATATATATATATATGTATATAATAGAAGCTTAAGGACAAAGCAGAAGCAATAGCATGATGCACAATAGGAAAAGGACAGACCAAAAGAATAATCGAAGTGATGAAATCCTAGAAATATGGCAGGATTTAGATCTCACAAACACACACACACACATATGTATATATATATATATATATATATATATATATATATATATATATATATATATATATATATATATATACCGGTATATATATATAATATATATATATATATATATATATATATATATATATATATATATATATATATATATATATATATATATATATATATACCGGTATATATATATATATATATATATATATATATATATATATATATATATATATATATATATATATATATTATATATATATATATATATATATATATATATATATACTATATATATATATAATATATATATATATATATATATATATATATATATATATATATATATATATATATATATATATATCATATATATATATATATATATATATATATATATATATATATATATATATATATATATATATATATATATATATATATATATATATATATATATATATATATATATATATATACCGGTATATATATATATATATATATATATATATATATATATATATATATATATATATATATATATATATATATATATATATATATATATATATATATATATATATATATATATATATATATATATATATATATATATATATATATATATATATATATATATATTGCTTTAATTGTAAGCATAACTAAAAATTCATTTCCTGCAGTGCCGAGTCACAAACGGTGTCTAATTTCAAAACTTACTGCTAGTCATAAAGAATAGAGGGATCAAAATTTCCCTCTTTAGCTACATCAAACCAAAACGAACGACTTTATTGTGTTTTATTTTGTTCCTATGATTGTGACACCAGTACGGGCAAAAAAAGAAAAGAAAAAAAAATCTGCCCTCATTGAGCATGTGCACGAAGTAAACTTAAAAATAAAAGGAACAGAGATGGAGAGTGTTGTGACTTGTCAGATGTGGAGGGATAATAAGAGATGTGTAACGAATATCCAAGAATATCGGTGTTGATGTAGGCATAGTAAAAGAACCGTAACTGCAGAAAGACTTGACATCGAAATGTTCTTGACAGTCCTATTTAAGTCCAAAAGCCCCTTCAGCTGTAGTATCACAACGGGCCGCTGGTGCCATGGGCCAACCTACTACATTGACAAATGATAATGAAAAGGGTGCGACTACCAAACCATGAGAACTTCATGATGTGTGATTACCTAATTTTGTTTACGGGAAAGAGCCCAAAGCTCGTATTTTCCCGTCTCCTGATCGGTTCCATTATCTACTTAGTGATACGTATCATACCTGTACTTAAAACTATTGATTGAGATAACATTAACTACCTCCTCGATTAGTGAATTCCAATTATCAACTACTCTTACACTGAAAAAGTATTTCCTTACATCCTGAAAAGAAGTTTTCTTACGAAGCTTCAAACTATGACCTCTAGTTCTAGAGCCTGCTATATCAAAATATCGATCCCTATCCACTTTATCATAACCATGAAGGAATTTAAAGACTGTCACCATATCCCCCTCAATCTTCTAGCTTCGAGTGATGGTAAGTCTAATTCCCTCAGCCTCTCATCATAACTGAGATTATGATGAGAGGCTGAGAGAATTAGACTTACCATCACTCGAGGCTAGAAGAGTGATGGTAAGTCTAATTCCCTGTGTGTGTGTGTGTGTGTGTGTGTGTGTGTGTGTGTGTTGTGTGTGTGTGTGTAAAAAAATTCCTAGTTGTGCTTACAAGAAAGAGGCCTATCCTCATAACTCCCCATCTCCTGGTTGATTCCATTTTTCTTTTTTAACTCATTGATACTTACCGTACTTGTTTTTTAATCTATGAAATCCGTTAACATTAACTACTTCCTCGCTTAGCGAATTCCAATCATCAACTATTCTTACAGTAAAAAGTACTTCCTTAAATCCTGCAAAGAAGTTTTCACGAAGATTGAAACTATTAGAGCCACCTATATCAAAATATCACTCTCTGTCCACTCTGTCAAAACCATGAAGGAGTTCAAAAACTATCACCTTCCTCTCCTCCTCTCTAGCTTCAAGTGAAGTAAGTCCAAGTCCTCAGCCTCTTCTCATAACTGAGATTGTGTATCCGTCTCCAGTTTCGTGTGATATCATTAAGCTTTTTCCAGTTTATTTATATGCCTTTAAGTGCCCAAAAGGTTGCTGCATATTCAAGCTTTGGCCTCACATAAGTATGTGTGTGTACTTAGCAAACTGTATTTACCTAAATGCGCTTACGGAGAACCCTAAGCTCGTAATTCCTGATTAGTTTAATTTTTACTCACACATCATATCTGTCCTTAAAACTATATATTTAGACCTAATCTTTTCCTCGCATTGCGAGTTCCAATTATTAACTATCATCATAATAAAAAAGTATTTCCTTACATCCTGCAGAGCCTTATAACTGAGATAACGCATCTCTGTTCCCAGCTTCGTAGATGTTTTAGAACTTTCTCCATTAATAAGCTTTTTCATGAGTGAATTCCAAAAAAGGCGCTGCATATCAAGCTTTGGCCTCATATTTGTAAACATTTCGCTGTGTGTGTGTGTGTGTGTGTGTGTGTGTGTGTGTGTGTGTGTGTGTGTGTGTGTGTGAGAGAGAGAGAGAGAGAGAGAGAGAGAGAGAGAGAGAGAGAGAGAGAGAGAGAGAGAGAAGTTGGGACGAAAGTCAGTAATTTTACATATCTTTCGTATACGCTATAATAATAATAATAATAATAATAATAATAATAATAATAATAATAATAATAATAATAATAATAATAATAATAATAATAATAATAATAATAATAATAACACTAATACTAATACTAATAATGATAATAATAATAATAATAATAATAATAATAATAATAATAATAATAATAATAATAATAATAATAATAATAATAATAATAAAACCATCATTAGTTCCTGCAGAGGGGAAAGAATTGTACACTGAATCAAAGAATCTGAATTCCAGATCAAAACTTAGCACGAGGGTCTGCCCCTCTCTTTTTTCTCTCTTAATTTATTTAATTTTCGTGCTTTTCCCTCCAGTTCCCTAATATCCTTAATCCCCTCCCTTTTTTTCCCTCCTATCCCATCCCATCCATCCATCCAGGGGAAAGAAGATGCCAGACATATCTCAAACTTCATTAGTAAGTTCTGCTATGAACAGTATTAACAGGTTCAGTTTTCTTTTTATTTAAGTCTTGTTCACTGCGAAAATTGAGTAGGATTTTTTTCGCATTTGCTTTCATATACTGCGATTAGTCCATGGCTTCTATATAGTCTTCTACAGGATTTTTCTTTTCCTTATTGGCATCATAGCCTATTTATGAGAAAGTACTGGCATCTGCTTAATTATAGACTTTTGACATTATAGACTTTTGAGCATATAGGTATAAGAGATATACAGGTATAATAGATAGTTAATATGTTAAATAACAAAGGACCAAGTATTGGCCTTCGTGAGTCACCTTTGATATTTGTGACCCAATATGTAAAAAGTGTCACCTACTTCAACTCTTTGCAATATCTTCACTCGAGAAGACTTGATCGTTTCGCATGTATTCCAACAGAAGTCATATTCATTGATTTGATTGATTAATAGTCCGTGAGACATGCAGTCAAATGCATTTGACGGATCAATGGCTACTATTCCTACAGTTATAATCTCGTGCATTTTTGTAGTCTTCAGCCATTCTAAGTAATATGTCCTGACATCTGTAATCCGAATTCGTGTAGCAATGGTTGTAAGTATTTAAATATTTGTTTACAAAATGGTTTTCAGTTACCATTGACAGAGCTGCAAGTAAATTTACTGATTGGTAATTATCTTTATAAAATTTGTCTCTCTATTTGTACAAAGAGATTAAGTTTGCCTTGTTCAAATTTTCAGGTATTATCTACTTTCCTATACACTTGTTAACTATCATTGTTATCGGTTTAATGAGATTGTGGCTAGTCTGTTTAATAAATGTTAAGGGAATTTCATCATATCCTCCAGCTTTCTTGGCTTACAGGAACTCTAGAGCTTTCCTATAACTTCTTGAGCAGTGACATAATGAAAGTGAATGGTCCGGCTGCAGTCGCTCCTGTTCTCAGGTATTACATCCACACTTGGGTGATTATCATAGTCAGCATTTATTTATGCTACTTCTCTCTCATTACTTTTTTTTATGACAATATCAGACCATATTTCCTAGAAGAATTTGCTAAAAATTTCACAGACTTCCACACAATTTGTTCAAATATTATGACCTTCTCTGAAGGGTACGTTGTCTGATTTAACCTAAGTTTTGGAAAATATCGGTTTTACAGTTTTCCAGAAGTCACTGATCCTGATGCCCCATATGGCACTTTTCTTTAAAATACTTTTGAATCTCTCTCCTCTTTATTAGTGTTGCTATGTTCCTATATTTTTCTATACTAGGCTAGGTTATATATATATATATATATATATATATATATATATATATATATATATATATATATATATATATATATATATATATATATATATATATATATATATATATATATATATATATATATATATATATATATATATATATATATATATATATATATATATATATATATATATATATATACTCCGATATGTGCACAATTTGTTCCTGTACTGATTGCATTTAAGGATTGTTACTTAAGCTCATTAATCATACAATGAATATCCTTTGCTTTGATGATTTTCTGCTTTTTAGGTTCATGCTTGTTTTATGTATCAATAAGAACACTCTGCATTTTATTAAAGGCATTATCTACATCATCTTCTGCCATAGTCATTAATTCTAGATTCAAGACGGCTAATTCTGAGTTTATTTTTTCATAATTTATATCTGACTGTTTGCTGTTCATTGCTACTTTTATAGGTGGTATTGAAAGATTTGCCGAAGTACGACACCTTTGAGGTAATGAAAATTGCTTATGTCAGTGTCCACTGAGCAGCCTTTTATATACTTCCTGCGTTTTGTTACAATCATAACATCAACTTAAGTTGGTTGACTGGATATGAAACAAATTGGTTCAGTGATAACATTTATTAGGCTGTATACAGGGAATATTACTGACAATTCATACTTTTGAAGCATGTTGAAATTTAGATTCCCAATTATATGTTCATATTGATCAAGTACTGATTCGTACACTTCTTCAATGTAAGTTGTGAAATCTTTAGCATTCATTCTGGGTTTTAGTACAAGCTCACTAATAGAACTTCATGACCATTGCAGCTAATTCTAATGGACGGGTATTCAGTATTTTCAAAACAATTGCTTATTGGTTCTGCAAATGGGGGATTATTAACTTGAGACTTAAATGAGAAGACCATCACTGTTTGAGTATTTATCCTTCCTTTACAATGTTTAGTTCTCAATTCCATACAAGGAATTTTGGTAGGAGGAGTCAAGCTTAGCTTCATTAAGAGCAAAGTATACTTCAGACCTGCTGCTTACAAGCAAATTGGTTATTTCTCCAAATTAAAAGTGTAAACTATTAATATTCTTGTGACTTACAATCACATTGTGAGGATGCTGATTTCTTATTAGCTTTGCTTTTGAAACAGACATAGATTCACTATTCTCATCATTAAGGCTCATTAACTTGCCATGCAAGTGTTAGTTACGTAAGCATCATTGTAAATATATGGTAAGCTGACGTTTCCCAAGAAGTGAATTACTCAAAACTTCACCAAAACTGTAATAGAAAGCAATACTTTTTGCCTATTCACCTGTATATAATATTTAGATATTTATCAGCTCCACACTGACGAGAAGGGGTTATTAGGAAGGACAATGTGATATGTTAGCTAGACTGAGGCAAAGCCTCTGATCTGGAAAAAATACTGGACCCTACTTCTTGTCAAACTGTGTTTAAGTGTGGAGAGGGATTATTCTGTTTGTCATTAGGAAAACTGCACTTCCCACCCGGAAACCTAATAAACACCTACTTTTCCACTTGATGAATTTAGAAACCTCAGGTTAGCCTAGTTAGCCCCCTTCCTCTGAACTCCAAGAAAAGCTTACCATTTTTAGCCAGGTTTGAACTTAGTTTCTGAAATCAAATGTATGAAGTCACATAAAACTGCTCTTATATGTGGCATGTATAAATTATACGAGTATGCATGTAATGTATCCACATCGTGAGGTTAGTATGTCGAGGATTGAATAGGGGACATGTCTCATGATTTAAAAGAAAAAAAAAATCAGCCCTTATACCTAAGATCAGTTTTTGTAGATTTATAAGCGTGAACAAAATATAACCCTAACAACATAACACTCCGGATCTTGTAAAGAGGAGAGCCCCCAGAACAAGTAGAGGTAAATAACCCATAAAACTTTGTTAAGTCGAGATAGATTAGGTTAGCTTATTTAACATGCCTTGATAATTATGAATAAATCTTGAGCACCCTGGGACTACTATTCTCTAAATGATTAAAAAACCTTACCAATTGAAAATGGAAGACTGCGTTCACCTGAAAAACATATTTGAATAGTCTAACCCTAACGATGCATTTTACATTTGCTTCCTCAAATCATAACCAACTCTTTATTTGGCTCTTATTAAGTATACAGTAAGATAGTATAACAATATTACACAAGGCAGGGTTTCATGGCTTGGGTTAGGTTTGGTTGCAACTGAATGTTGATTTCCCCTTGGCTATTTCTTTCTTTGGAAAACGAATAAATTAAAAATACAATATTATCCTCAGATTCGAAAAGATGTATATATACAGGTACCAGCTTATGTAAGTTTTCATTATATATGGGTAATTCACCATGCTTGTAAACTGTATGACACCATGGTTCTTGTAATAATGAGTAAGCTCCCTGGACCTCATGTAAACTTAAATAATCCATCAATGAAACTTGTAAATATGAATAGCCCCATAACTATCTTGCAAAGATAATGAGATTAGGTTAGATGTAAGAGTAACTCAGGGGTTACTCTGCTTTGCAAGATCTGACAACAATAACAGCAAGAATGCCATTGACGCCATATTGGACTCCCCCCAAAATGATATCTTAACATTACGAAATCTAATGTCACTGGCACATTACACAGACTTGCACTTAATGGGACATACTGAAACCCCCCCCCCAAAAAAAAAAAATAAAAAAAATAAAAACAAGCAAACAAACATTGCGGATTAACCAATATACTGTAGCCAATGCATAACATAAATATCAATATTTACAGCGACCTTCCCCAGATTCTTTCATTCAGCTCCGCCTTTTGTTATTACTGAGCAGAGTATCGCAACCATTCCTAAAACATAACACATTCCCACAAGAACAAAATAAACGCCCAAGTGGCTTTGAATTGTATGACAGGGTTACAAAGGACCTCCTTGAAGTTAACTGGAAAGGAAAACAGAATATACATTTTCTTCAAGGCGCATTCATAGAAAACGATAAATATAAGATAAACTTGTCTAATATCTCCTCTCTCTCTCTCTCTCTCTCTCTCTCTCTCTCTCTCTCTCTCTCTCTCTCTCTCTCTCTCTCTCTCTCTCTCTCTCTCTCTCTCTCTCTCTCTCTCTCTCTCTCTCTCTCTCTCTCTCTCTCTCTCTCTCTCTCTCATGTTCATTAGCATATGTTTTATTTCCCAATATAATTAGCATGTTTTTAGTTAATCAACAGCTTCATCAGGAATGGGAAAGTTTCAGAGAGAAAAATCTATCGTTTCGAGAAATATGTTAGAAAAAGGGTATCTATATGATAAAAACTAAAGTTTTAAATGTAGATAAACAAACACACGTCCTCAACAATGTATTCCAGAATTGCATTTTTGTTTACGGGATTTTTTTTTCACTGAAACAAAATTTCGCAAAGATAATGTTCATTCACTGACCCAACTGATCTTATGATGTGCTCACTAAGTGTATTGGGTTGACGAGGGCTAAAGTCTGCCACTCCCCAGTCCTAATCTACCGAGTTACTGATTGGTGGCAAATATCCTGCATTGTGAAAATGCTTATGCCATGTGGCATGAGCATTGAATAACTCTCGAGAATAACTCTCGAGAATAGCCTCGAGAGTTTACTAGTCTTTGAACAGTTTAAGTGGGACTTGCAAGTACAAGTTGACTAAGCTTCGTGACCTGTACATGTAAGAAGTAGCTTCAGGTGAATCAGGTGTTTACAATCACGTGTTTACCACGTGACAATTTAGAAAAGTTAGTCAGAAATAGAGGATAAGAAATATTTCCTCTTTAATTGTTACAACTATGTAATTCTGTGTGAAGTATCATATACTGTAATCAAATTTATTTCTGTCACGGTTTAAGTGACTCTAACAGTAAACCAAATTATCCTGCCTCTAATATTTCCTTACAAAGCAATTTAATTAATAATGATATGCACTTTTCATTATAAAAAATGAGCTCCTCGTTAACAAGTGTATTTACTACTCCATTAACCTGCAAGTATTGTAGTTAATTGAATGTATACTCCCTTTCTGTATATAACTTGAGTGGATGAGAGAGGGATGAGCTCCTCAAACTGAGTTATATGTTGGATAACTGGTCTAGGTATATAGACGACCCTTACTATGTCTCTGTTTCATTAGTATATACGACAGGCATACCAGATGCCAAATATTTTTGCTATTGTAAGGTCTATTACACCAGTTTCCTGTACCAGTGGACATTAATTTTTCCTTAGTAACACTTAATGCACAACTTTAGCATAACCTTTCTTCAGTAACAATAAATTACTATATGATGTTGAGTATGACCCACTCACCTGGTATGAAATCACAAGTCCTTAGTCCATCTAAATTATCTAAATGCAAAAGCCATATTCCCTCATATATGAGGGGTGGCTGATCCAAAGCAAAAATATTGACTCCTTGTGGTAGGAGAATCCAGAGATGGAGATTCTTAGTTCCCTCGCTCCACCCCATTTAGTCGACTTTTACGACACACAGGGGAACACGGAGGTATGCTTGAGCCTCCTGGAGGATTAATCCACTTAAAGGATGAATATTAAGATTTTATCATTCATTACTCTAGTATGCAATAACTGACTCCAACAATTTGACTGTCCACTTTTCTGCAAATTATGACGTAAGGAATGAGAAAAAGAAAAACAAAGTTAAAAACTAAGAAAAATAAAAAACAAATTATCATTATAACTAAATTTTTCAGAAGTATTTTTTGAAAAATCTCATGAATTGTAAATTAAATCGAAAATTGATAGTGGAATGCAACTGATAAAATCAACATTAAATATTAACCAATTAGAAAAAATATGTCTTAGAGCAGCTACTTTATTTGCAGCTCTTAGCCATGTTTATATGAAGTCACTATTTTTCACAAGAATCTTGGAAGTTTGTTTGGATTTTGAAAGGGTAGCTACATGTATGATACGTGTTCCCTAATGTATTTTCTCACGCTTTCAGCACCTTCCTGTGAGTCATGTTTCACCTATCACGTAATAAAGTTATGTGACTATCACACATCCACAACCACATCTACCATGGCATAGTAAAGTGGAACTTACACTTTGGGTACTGCTACTACAGCATGGCCATCCCTTCCACTCTTCGCTGGGTGATGCCCTCCTGACTCCGCATCACAGTCGCCTCGCCAGCTCTTCATCCGAGATGGAGGTTGCAATTGAGACAACCATGGGTCGCGGTGACCCGGGTACCGGTGAACATCGCCCCTCCTCCACGTGTGCCATGTTTTGCGGTATCTTCTGCTTCAGAAAAATGTGAGATCACGATGTCTTCCACCGCCTTCAGGACGAGGAGGCTATCTTTGGAAATGTTTATATTTCTCAACAGGTGGCCCAACTTAGAAGCCACAATGCATATCCGGCTCAAGTGCGTGCAGGCTCTTCAATAAATCTTTCAGGTATACCAGGAAATGGTGGACGAGTTTTACTTCTAAACAAGCCTCAGACAACATCAAGACTTTAGCACTCTGCACTACTAAGCAGGCGGTATTATGGAGTGAGTTTTTTCAGGGATTTCCAGGCTCCAGACGAGCCTATAGGTCTATACTTTCAAAGATATTTGCAGCTGGCACTAGATTGTGCCTTTAAATGCCCTGAGTGTAACCACAACCTGAGTGACATATTTACCCGAGAAAATTAATACTAGGTTTCATTGACCCAGTACTAAAAAGGGAAATATTACAGAGTAATTTTTATACTATAGTATAGATAATATTAGATCTAGGTCTTTCGGCCTTCAAGGACGCAGTGAGAGACTCGGGGTGTTAGCTAGTCTTTTTCCAGCCACGTGCTCAAGTCACAACAGCAATGGAGGACATGACGAAGATGTAGCTGTCGCTGGCACACGCAAGTTCCCCCCTCTGGTCAAAATGAAGCCTCGATTTGAGAAACAAGTCGCACATAAGCGACAAGATCATCGCATTGATGAATGTATGTTTCAGTACCTTGCTGTGTATGTTTATTTTGTCCATTTCTTTACTTTTTTGGTTTTTCTTATTGCTCTTACCAATAGCTTTGGCATCATTAATGTTTTTTGTTTTGGAGAATGGACAAATTAAATGATCAAGCAGTACTGCACTTCGCTTTATCCTTGTAGTAACCAGATGTTTACCAGAGTTAGGGATGTTGGACTGCCTAGACCTGACCACAGGGAGTGCTGAGGTCGCAAAAGGTTAAGAAATGCTGCCTTAAAGCATGTGTGGATTAAAAATGCACAAACATAATTGTGATTATGTGACATTTAATTTTCACAGGATTCCAAGAAATAAAATTTCCTAAATATGAAAGATATGTGATTATTTTATACGATTTTAAACATAGAGTCAAACTGAACTTTCTCTTTCTGAATGCACAGAATTAAGGAAAAATTTATTGTTTGGTTCCCTAAATATTTTCAACGATGACTTATCCTCATTTAAACCCGCTTCTGTGTTAGTTCTCATTTTCATCGATTCTTCATCAGCTGAAATATGATTTCTAGTAACTCCTCTCCTGGAATTAAATCTTAATCCTTCATTGGTTAATTTTGGCGTTCCCAAGCAATGAAGATCTGAAGAGGAAGCATTAAAGCTACGAGGTAATTCATATACTTTATAATTGGTAAATGCTAGCCCACTATTTTTCCTTAGTCTATTGTTTCCAGAATCTGGATTGCTTCTTCTTAAGAAGACTAAATTTTCTTGATCTTCTTCATGGAAGGTGACAGCTTTTTCTGATTCTAACAACTTAGATGTGTTTTTTCCAATGACAATAGAGTCTAGATTTGGGGCAATTGATGCCTCGTATCGTAGTGATTCATGGGCAATTTTCACCCTCTTATTTTTTGAAAATTCAAAATTCTTGTCATGAAATAAACCATTTTGGGAAGACGTTGAGGGAGATGGCAAGAATTCTAGCGATGAAGCCATGGCTCTCTTATCCCTTGAAGTATGATTCTCTCCAAGAGATTGAGAGTTATAAAATGACTTCTTTAAAGTAGAAGTCTGACACTGGAAGTCTCCAGATATTACCGTTTCCGGTTTCTCATCATAAGAAGAAAATTGGGAGAAGAGTTTTATGGATGGTGAACTGTGAACTCCAGAGTCACCAGAGGAGCTGGAAAGTTCAGTCAAATGCTCTGCTGCAGAGGATTTCTGAAAGTGAGATAAATCGACGGATGGAAGAGAAGTGTAACCTAGTTTACTATTACTCTTCTTTACTACTGATGACAGCTGACGCTTTGATAAAAGCTCACTTACATCTGAATCAGATTCTGATTCTGAGACTCTTGAGTCATCACTTGGGGGAATGCCAAAACGTGGAATCTGAAAGAATAGAAATAAAATCTTCTTTAGTACATACTGATTTTTTTTTTTAGAATAATATGCTGTATTAGTACAATATTTAAAATTTTATTCAGTGTAAACCTTACCTCTCTCTCTCTCGAATAATCATTTTTATCAGGCTTTTGAAGTTTGGGAAGACTTGCGAAATGGAGTCTGTCATCAGAATTTTCTTGTAGTTGTCTCTTTGAGCAGATATTTTCACCATATTCTTCATCTGACACAAGACAGCAATTCTCACTTTCTTCCTCTTGTTTATTAAGACCTGAGAGCTGTCTCTGAAGTGACTGTACACCTTCTGAATCAAACACTTCAGCAGTTGTCAGAGGTCTTGGAATGTAGATCTCTGATTTCTTGGGGCGCCATGGTGATTTTTTTAATGAAACAACACATACCACCAAGATAAGCACTGCACCGGAAACAGCTGCTAAAAATGGTGCTATGGCCACAAAGCTCCTGTACTCTGAAAAAAAAAAAATCAATCATTTGACGGAATTGAATGAATACTTTAAAACTGTGATAAAACTATTAGACAAAATAATCAGAAAGGCATTGGATACCTAGCATTACTTAAATATCACGTTCTTAGAATAATATCCTATTTGGGAAAACTGAGAGCTATAGTAATGTCATACAGTTAATTTTCATATAATGTAAGGGTTCTTTCTATTATTCTTTGATATTATGGAAATATATTTTCAGCAACAGAGAAGCAAGAAAATGCTTGATTAACTACACTTCCACTTTTTGAAAGTTTCACATAACAAAAACAAAAATGGAAGTATCGAACAATTCATCAAGCACTTGCCATCAATATTTTGTTAAAGTAAATTAAATATATATATATATATATATATATATATATATATATATATATATATATATATATATATATATATATATATATCTGTCTGTCTGTCTGTCTGTCTGTCTGTCTGTCTGTCTGCCTGCCTGCCTGCCTGCCTGCCTGCCTGCCTGTCTGCCTACCTACCTACCTACCTACCTACCTACCTACCTACCTACATACCTACATACCTACATACATACATACATACATACATACATACATACATACATACATACATATATATATATATATATATATATATATATATATATATATATATATATATATATATATATATATATGTATGTATATATATTGCCCCTGAGGGAGAGGGGTGAGAATACTTCCTCCGTGTTCCCCTGCGTGTCGTAAAAGTCTATTAAATGGGGCGGAGCGAGGGGATGGGGAGTCCCCGCTTCTGCATTTTGTCTTTCCAAAGAGTCAAGTGTATTTTGTCTTCACTTAGCCACTCCCCTTATAAGTGGAAAAATGGCTCATGCATGCATTTATATATATATATATATATATATATATATATATATATATATATATATATATATATATATATATATATATATATATATATATATATATATATATATATATATATATACAATGTACAACGGATTGATGAAGACATAATGCATATTCCCAGGTGAAATCTGAAAAAAAGGGATTACTTTCACAAAATACCTTACCTGGATCAGCATGATGCTGATAATTGCTTGTATGCACTTCAAGGGTCACTGTATCACTTCGGCCACGAGTATTGAAAGCAAATATATTAAGGGCTATATCTACTCCAAAACCAATTTCTCTCAAAACCCAATCTGGAGTTTCTCTGCAATTAGAAAATATTCAACCAATAGAAATTTATGCTCAGCTTTTCCTGAGTTTTTAAGATTCTGAGGATAGTTTAAGCTATATATATATATATATATATATATATATATATATATATATATATATATATATATATAATATATATATATATATATATATATATATATATATATATATATATATATATATATATATATATATATATATATATATATATATTAAATTATGATCTTAACATAGAATTAAAATATGTTGAAAAGTATTTAGAGAACTCGTCATTAAACAGACGTCACTAATAACATATTGAAAAAAAAAAAAAAACGGTTTTCCTAGCAACATGAACAAAGAACTTAAGAGATCAAAAAATAAACAAGCCTTACCTAGATAAATTAGCTAAAAGTTGTCCATCTAGCCATGCCTCTAGTAAGAAAAATTGCTTTATACCACCATCACACCCTTCAAAGCAATGTATTAAAATAGAATCTCTGCTATAATTTTCTACATCTCTGTTCCTTTGTTTTTCACCATGCTGCTCTTCATCTGAGGTGAGAGTGGCAGAGCAATTTATTGGCATCTCTGGTGATTCTGCTGGTGCTAGACTAATGATACAAGGCACCTGTTGGTATCCCACAGCGTTCATAGCACGACAGAGGAGACGACCATAATCATCTTGCCTTAATGGAGTAACCAGAATACTAGAGGATAATCCCTGATTTTTAATGAGATTAGAGGGTATTTCCTCCTCGGTGCCATCCACTCGCATCTTCATCCACTCCCAAATTATGTCATCGCCTGGCACTGCTTGGACTGTACAAGTGACCTTCGTGGTTACCCCTCGTAATGCTCCTTGAGTTCTCTCGATTTCTGGACCACCACAAACAGGAGCATCTAAACAAGCAAGGAATAATTCCATTTAGATAACTAAAGTAAGAGAGATTTGCATATGCTGATATTTATATATTATACATTATGGCTAAATCTCTTGACAGAGATGTTAATTTGATCCTAAATCTTAATTTCTGTTGCAGAGATAATATTGCGTTTACCAAAGAACAAGCGATAAAAAAATAACTTATGACACTGTCTCGCCTTGCAAAGTACAGTACCGATATGTAACTAACAATTACTACCAAGAAACAAGTTATACTTAACAAAAATGAATATCGGACTAGTGACTATATTTAGCTGAGAAATATCCGCAAACCTACACAAAGAAATATTCTATAAAAAAAGGTGATAAACTACAGTTAAATAACAATGGCAATCTTGCAAATAGATTTAAAATTTATGCCCGTAATTTTAAAGTAATTTTGGAATTGACCTCATATGTGTTAAAGGTATGAAAGAAATACGCACACAACTAAATGAATTGAAACATGTCTATTTGATGTCAAACTGGATTGGCTAATATTGAGTATTATATTGAATATGAAAATTGTAGCCTTGGTTGATCTTAAAAACATACCATAAATAAAAGCAAGTATTCCAACAAATATCAGTATAAGCATTCAATAACAGTGTTAGATGTTTGAAATATGATCCGTGATATGTAGATTATTATGCTTTTTGTATTGCTAACATCTGTGCAAAGTATAAAAAAAAGTTGCTGGAATGGATGAATGAGAAACATGAAGCCTTCAAATGTTTCCTCCTGGGTATGTTATGATGCAGCAATGTATCCAAGATCCTAAGATTAAATGGGATAGAATGAGGTTTCATATCATTTTAAATTTGTTGTCTCTCTGCTACCATATACATGAGATTGATATCTTACTCTGAAATACAATACCAAGACAATCAGTAAGTTGTTGTTCCTTAAGCTGCCTGGCTGAGGAACCCCGAGTCCCAATGGAATACCACTGCCCATCCTACTGAGTTCGCATGGTATGTATGCCAAATTGGTGGAGTATGTGGTTGAGTGTGGTACAATATTCCATGTGTGTCCAGGCTACACAAAATAGTAATAACTTACGCCTTACAGTGAGAGGTACAGGATTACTAGTTGCATTTCCTTGAGAATTAGCAGCGAAGCATCTGTATGTGCCTGTAGATGTTCTCTGTAGATCTTGTAACACTAGGTTGTTCCCACTCATCATCACTCGGGCGCTCTTGTTCGGAGTTAGTTCCACGTCCTGGAGAAAAAAAAATTATGTATTCACATGTAATCTATTTTGAAAACGTATTATACCATTCATGTATCGAGATAAGCAAGTTAGCTTTATTCCAATGAATCAGAATGGACGAGGATTTGTTAATAAGCTGGGAAATACCATCGAAATCTGTGAAAATGGCTAGGTTTTTTTTATTGTCTGATCAGTGAAATAGTAACATGTGTTTGCAAAGGAAGGCATAATGACTTGCCAATATGATGGGAGAAGCCAAGGAAATATTTATAATAAGGCATCATATAGAGACAGAATCACAGTAAATGTAGATATATGGAAGCCTCAACATATAATGTAAATGAATACACATCACATGTACACATCACATATATTGAAATTATGAAAAAATAAAATTGTGAAGCAAAATATTCTGACTATATTGGGGTGGGGTGGGGATACAGGAATGCACTACAGCTACAGGCTATTGTTGACAAATAAATCTCCTTATAAATTAATTCTATAAAGAGAGCTTACTCAACACTGTATGTCGTTACTACTGTTTTCATTCCTCAGTGGTTTCCTAAACTTAAGACTATGAGGATAAGTGCAGCCTACAGATATTTATTTAAAAGTTTTCAGGTTATATTTTAGAAGACGCTGCCTGTAGACATTAAAAAGTACTTTATATATTACAAACTGCGTGTCATAAAACTCGACTAAATGAGGTGGAAAAAGGGGACTGGAAATCCCCTCCTTTTGATTTTCCTCCTACAAAGTCAAGCACTGAGTTTTGACCCAGCCGTCCACCTTATTAGGGAGAGTATGGTGTTTGTATATACTGTATATATATATATATATATATATATATATATATATATATATATATATATATATATATATATATATATATATATATATATATATATATATATATATATATATATATATATATATATATATATATATATATATATATGTGTGTGTGTGTGTGATTACCTAATTGTGATTACCTAATTGTGCTTACGGGAAAGAGCCCAAAGCTCGTATCTTCCCGTCTCCTGATCGGTTCCATTTTAGACTTAGTGATACTTATCATACCTGTCCTTAAAACTATGGATTGAGATAGCATTAACTACCTCCTCGCTTAGCGAATTCCAATTATCAACTACTCTTACACTGAAAAAGTATTTCCTTACATCCTGCGAAGAAGTTTTCTTACGAAGCTTCAAACTATAACCTCTAGTTCTAGAGCCAGCCATATCAAAATATCGATCCCTCTCCACTCTATCATAACCATGAAGGAATTTAAAGACTGTCACCATATCCCCCCTCACTCTTCTAGCTTCGAGTGATGGTAAGTTTAATTCCCTCAGCCTCTCATCATAACTGAGATTGCGTATTTCTGGCACCAGTTTCGTGGCATGTCTTTGAACTTTTTCAAGCTTAGCTATGTGCTTTTTCAAGTGCGGATTCCAAAAAGGGGCTGCATATTCGAGTTTTGGCCTCACATAGGTTACATAAATATTTCTAAATATTTCCTTGTCCATGTGCCTGAAGGCTACCCTTACATTTGATAAGAATGCATATGCTGCCCTTACTATGCCATTTATATGTATTTCTGGAGACAAATCTGCCAGTATGTTTACTCCTAGATCTCTCTCATTTTCTGTCTCTTGAAGTTGTACTCCAGCCACCAAGTAGTCAAGCTTGGGCCTTCTTGCACTTGTACCCATTCTCATTACCTTACATTTTGAAGTATTGAATTTCATTAGCCACTTTTCTGACCACTCATGCAGATTATTTAGATCCTCCTGAAGTTCTCTACCATTGTTCTCGTTTTTTACTTTCTTCACAATCTTTGCATCATCTGCAAACATATTCATGAATGAATTTACACACTCAGGTAGGTCATTTACATATACAAGGAACAAAAGTGGCCCTAAAACTGAACCCTGTGGAACTCCACTACTAACTCTTCTCCATTCAGACACTGAGTGTCTTACTCTAACCCTCTGTTCCCTTCCTTCTAAGTAAGTTTTTATCCATTCCAAAACATTTCCACCTATTCTAGCCATTGATTGCAGCTTCCTAATAAGTCTCCCATGTGGAACAGTGTCAAACGCTTTCTGGAAGTCTAGGAATATGCAATCTGCCCAGCCCTCTCTTTCCTGTAAGATTTGGCTTACCTCATCATAAAATTCTAATAAGTTTGTTACTGTTGATCTACCTTCTCTGAAGCCATGTTGCCTCACTGACAAAAAGTTGAAGGATTCCAAGTGAAGAGAGATATGTTTCCTTAGTAGTTTCTCCATAACTTTGCAAACTATGCTGGTCAAGGAAACTGGTCTATAGTTCAGAGCCGTATCCCTCCTTCCCTTTTTGAAGATAGGTATCACATTTGCTTGTTTCCAGCATCTTGGAATCTCCCCCGACTCCAGTGACTCCTTAAATATGATACTTAGTGCCACTGATATTGTGTTTGCGCATTTTTTAAGCACATGAGGGGATATGTCATCGGGACCTGTAGCTTTATGAACATCTAAATCCATCAGCGCTTTGCATACCTCTGTGGCTGTAAAGTTGATGTTCTCTAATACCGGCCCTTGAGCTTCTATCACTGCAATCTGAGGGGGTGGGGTATTTTCTACTGTAAATACTGACTGAAACTCCTTGTTCAATTCTTTGCAGATCTCTTCATCCGTCTCAGTGATGCTTCCATCCGCTCTCTTTAGCCTTAAAACCTGTTCTTTTACCTTCAGTTTTCCTCTGATAAAGCTGTGGAAAAGCTTGGGATTTTCTTTAGCCTTCCTGGTGATGTCCCTCTCATAGTCTCTCTCTGCCTCTCTCCTTTTACTTAGGTAATCATGTGT